>OX438771.1:5783556-5852721 GCA_949316455.1 Acleris holmiana | reverse complement strand
AAAAAAATCTAGAAATACTTACAGTTTCGGAAAAACCCAGTTCAGTCAAAATAAAAAGGGAAATGGAACAGTTTGGGAAAAAAAAAAATGATAATGATCCCATAATGATAGATTTCAAAATGCGCGTTTGTGAGTAATAGGGATAATCTATAACTGTGACTTTAAACCGTTTATTTTTCGTCACACTTTGTCGGAAGAGGTGTTATTACACGCAAGCGTATAGAGTAGTTATAGCCGATTTCCCACCCGTGGGAGTTATGAATTTTTATAATGTTATGAGTTTAATTTTTAAACATAGAATCCGACGACGACGACGTACGACGTGTACGACGTTTAAGACTATGGAGGTTTAAAAACAGCCACAGTAGATATTTCCTTTTGTCAAAACTTAAAAACAATCCAATTTTGCTGTATATAAAACTTATACAGTACATTTACCTGCATTATATGTATTTATATTTTACTATTATTTTAAAGACATTGGCAATTATTTTATTAAATTTCATTTTGATAATTGCTACAATCCAACAGTATGGACTGAAGTTTGAAACTAAACGGAGTTCTTAGCATTATCTGTGGAAGACTATATTTAAAAAAAATAACAATCTCTTTTAGCGAGTCTAGTGCCATGCATTTGTTTGATTGTGTTTTTTTAAGCGTAATTAGTATTCTCTTTCCTCGCAAATGTGATGAAAAATATTGTTTGTATGTTCAAACTCGAGTCATTTGGTGTTGGGCTTCTAATAGACTCTCGTTAGTAATCCCCTTTTTACGTCCCTTGATGCACTATTTGCTTTGTGTATTTCATTTCTTTTCTTGTCTTTCGACTTTGCTTTATTTGCGAGTGATTTGATTCCACTCAAAAACCAATTTTAAATTCAAATCGTGAGAAATATTAAAAACTCGTCAACAATTTCATCTAAAGCCAGTATAAATAAACGATAAGAACTAATAGAGAGCACATAAGCAGATTTTATGTATATTATTCAACCCTGACTAAGTCGGAGCGAGCCGCTAGTTACTTATAAATAGAAATTGGACTTTAAGTGAAATTAGACATTATACCAATGAGCCCTTACCTTAACTTTATCAGTCCAGACTTGCAACACAAATGGTCCAGTAGCACCTTCAATAATCCCCACGCTGGCTGTAGGATGCGCTACTGCCACATTCAAAACTTCAAAATCATTATTTGTAATGAGAACTATCTTCGAATCATCTAGCACGAAGCCAGGCTTCACACTGTTGCCATCAAGCGGTCTGGCCTTTACGTTAGGCGAGGAGTCAATGTCAACGTATTTTGATAGTGGCTGGCTGATGATTTGGACGGCTTCGGCGACGACGTTGACAGAGATGATGAGTTTGCTGCCCATGCTGCCTGAGATGCAGGAGTAATAAGGCGGGGAGAGGATGCAGCTGTTGATTAAAATTTGAGTGGCTATAGCATAATATAACAAAATAAATAAGTGTTTTCTTAAATAAAATATTATGTTATCCTAGGTTTATTAATTACATATAATAATCATTATATAATTCATATAAGTAATAATCATTATGATGGTACCAAAAAAAAAATACATAATTATGATTGAATGTAGTATTGAAGTAACATCTGCCCAGCTGAATTTTGCAATAATCACTACAAATTTAGTTGCAACCTGGGTTTATAATGCTAATTAAGACAATGAATAAAAAGAGTACAACATATTCTTACTCTTTATTGGGCCAAGGCCCAGGCAGTTTAGATGTGGATCCTCTATTCTGTCCAGTGAGCAGGTTATACATGGTCACCTCTATGTGGACCCCAAACACCGGGAGCATGTGCACTAGCATATTATTCTGGACCCACCACTCGGAGAAACGAGCATGTTCCTCGTTGTGCAGCATGCATGACCATTCCCAGAGGAGGATGCCTGCAAAGAAAAGAGTAGTCTTCAAGTAGGTTCACTGAGGTATAATGAGGAGAAAGGTTTATTGCGACTCATAAAGAGTGAGTGTAAAATCGGGTATACAGCCGTTTAGCTAAATTATTTTTCCTCAAATGTTTCAGTTCAGCAAACGAAATTATTTCCGAAACTGTAAATATTTCAGGATTTGTTATTTCCGGACCATCGTGTAGAGGTTAGGTTAGGTTAGTTTTATAAAAATCCTGAAATATTTACAGTTTTGGAAAAAATTGTTTGCCCAAATGAAATATTTGACGAAAAATAATTTGGCCAAACGGCAGAGATCCATAAAATCGGTATTCGGTAGACAATCACTAGCTATAATTGCTAGATATTTATTACCAGCCGTTTCCCGCGATCCCGTCAGGAAATGTCCAATTTTTCGGTATAATAAGTACCCTATGTTCTTCCTCGGGACTCAAACTATCTCCTTACCAAATTTCATCTAAATTGGTTCAGTAGATTTAGATATTACCGCCTACTATTTCACAAACTTTACCCCTTTATAATATTATAGTATAGATATGATAAGATTGATAAGGTACTGCAGAGCCTGTATCTTTGGCCACCAGCTATTGCCGGGAAGATTCTATAGTTGTGTGTTGTACGATTAGGCATTTTTTCAAATATTGTAAATCCAATACACTAGTAAAATTCTTGGCCTGATTGTGCAAAATGTGGTTACAGAATTCATACAAGTCTTTTTGGGGTTGTTGGTATTTCTGTAGCTCTGCCTACCCCACTCTGGGAATGAAGGCGTGATTTTATGTATGTATGTATGTATGTATGTATGTATGTAAATCCAGACAGATAACCCTACTTGGTACATACCTAAAAGGAAATGAAATGCAAATATTGGCTGTCTTAACATTTTCAGTGATAAGGCTTCAAGGACTTTCTAAAACTCGGAAATTAAGTGGCATAGCATAGCTGATCTCTGGTTTGGTTTTAGTGCTAGTTGAGAATTAAGAAAAATTTAACAATGATTTATTTTACAAAGACCATCTCACCAGAGTCGGATTCCCATCCTCGTACGATGTAGGGATTCTCTCCCGTCACAGTCACCACTTTGTCACTGACATGGAGCATCTGAATGTTGCCTGTGGAAGCAGACTCGAACACGTGGCGCCATACTACTTGACCTAGACACAAAAACAGTTAATAATGTAATTTAATATTTTGAGTATGCAAGAGTTTAGGGCAGAAATATGAATAGGGCATTGCCTTA
The DNA here is from genome assembly GCA_949316455.1 of Acleris holmiana. Taxonomy (NCBI): domain Eukaryota; kingdom Metazoa; phylum Arthropoda; class Insecta; order Lepidoptera; family Tortricidae; genus Acleris; species Acleris holmiana. The sequence continues at coordinate 5,849,547 of OX438771.1, read as the reverse complement.
GAAGCAAGCTACATTTTCTTAGTTATAATTACTCATCGCTAACTCGTGGCATTAAGGTAGCACTTGACAGTTTCTAACACACTAGTGATGTGACAATGTATGCAAGATTTAATTTTTACGAGTGTCTGAGTCTAAATGTATTATATTTTTTAGGTTTCAAGAATAATTGACATTTAGTGCAAAAACACTTACTGTCCTTTATTTCAAGCACCGGTAAATTTAAAACTGAATCTTCTAAAGGTGAGGTAGCAAATGATTCTGGGATACAAGTGCTTGTTCATATGAAATGTCTTGTAACTATATTTACATTGCAATGGGTACATTTTACCTTGTCACCTTGTAGTAGTAATTCTGAATGCTCTCTAATGATTTCCTCCATTTTTTGAAAAAAAAACTATGTTTCGTTATGTCATATTTGACATTGAAATTGATGATTTTAAACCAGTGATCAAACCTACTTTGTCGTGTGTTAAACCATGTAGGTAATATTAATTTCACTCAGAAAACTTGTCTCATCACTAATCTGTCAAGTGCTACCTAAATGCCACGAGTTAGCAATGTGTAGTTATAATACTCAAAATTGTATAAATAAATAAATATCACACAAATTGACCTAGCCCCAAACTAAACTCTAGGCTTGTATGGGTACTATGAAACAATAAGCATACTTATATTGAGAAATACATAATTAAATACATAGAAAACACCCAAGACTCAGGAACAAATATTTGCGCACATCACACAAATATCTGCCCTTACCGGGATTTTAACCCAGGACCGGGTCACTCCCAACTAGGCCTACATGATGTCTTTATCTTAAACAACTTGTGCCCCTGTGTTGTCTTCCCAAGATATTCTTTAATTAGTTTCTAATCATTGTTATAAATTTTAACCCATAGAATTTTAATCAGTTATAACATGTAGTTAGGACACCATTTACCCCTGACGACTGAGAGATTATTGATTGATCAAATTGTTTCACAGGTTAAATAGAAATAACAATGGGCACTGCACCAACCCATGGTAATTTAAAAATTAGACGATGTTGATGTAAAAATGGAGTAAGATACTTCTAGCCCATACCATACAGCAGGAATTATTTGGTACATTTAATCAAACCTAACAATATTGAGGAAAACCTAACATTTTATGTATCAGTCTGAATATCTCTCACTTCACTTGCAATACTTCATTAATATTTATGTTTATAAAAGCGGTAAACCAAACTATCAGATAAAGCTAGCAAATATAAAATTCAAAAGGTGAAATTGGGGTTATACATACTTCATAAATATGATCAAATTTTTAATCATAATTGTCCAGCTCACTGAACTTTTACCTCTAGCTATCGCGGAACTAACGAAAAACCATATTTTATTGAACATGCATTTTATTTTATTTTTATTGAGCGGATACGGCTAATAAACGTAAATTGAAGTGAGTACAAACCAGTCTTCAAATTCAAAGCGGCCAATACATTCTCTTCCGTAGCGACAATTATCTTCTTCGCTGTCGAAACTGTATCGAATTGAGAAAATTTAATTCTCCCCACGTACGTCTGACGCCTGGAAACAATTTAAATATTAATAATTCACTTGGTTCTAGGATGACATACAAATATCATAACCTATAACGATAGTTACCAGTCGAATTTGCCTATTTGGTCCTCGTAAATACATTCAGATATATTAATTAAACTAAGTAATACAATAAACCAGTTTATACTGTTTAAAGATTTTAATAAACCCAGAAAATTGGGTTTCAAGCGAATTGACAGCACCCCCATTTCGGCCTGAATGACTGAAAACCGATGTTGCTATCTCAATATGTTAATTACTACTGTCTAACTTTCAATCACTATATTAAAATTTACTCATAATACTTTACAGCATATTTTGTTGTTTTGGTTGGCGGAAATGCAATCGTTTGTTATAAGGGTAATTAACCTGAATAGTTTATTTATTTACTCGATGGTAACTTTTATGCTTTTACTTTCACTGCAGTGTTGTTTCTACTATGTTAAAATTAATTAAGCTAGCAACCCTAAAAAAACGTTTCGATACACGTAGTGATAACATTGTGGATTGTTTATTGTATATTGCCGATAATAATTATTAATTAATTAGGTACCTATAAAATAAACAAAACAAACGACTAATGTAACTTACGTTTTAATGTTCACAAAATAATAATAATAATAATTTACAAAAAAAAATATTATTACTACCTTATGAAATTAATGATATTATTCTTAGCTATAATTAAAGGGCGGACGATGGATGCAAAATGGTGACAAAAGCATAAGATGGATAAGACTTTTATTAAATTTCGAGTAATATTTATGTATATGCGTAGTATGTGTGGTGTGAAACTGTGTGATAGAGTAAGGAATGAAAACATCAGAGAGAAGTGTGGTTTGAAAGAAGATGTAGTGACTAAAATTGAAAAGGGCATGCTTCGATGGTTCGGTCATTCGGAAAGGATGGATGAAAAAAGATTGACGAAAGAAATTTACAGTGCTAAAGTGAGTGGAAGGGTCGGAAGGGGGCGCCCTAGGCGTACTTTTTTGAATCAAATCGGGGAAATACTGGAAAAGGGCCGAATCTTAAGTACCCGAAACCGACGTGCATGCATGACTCGATGTATGAATGTGGAAGAAGCGAAAGAGCTTTGTCAGGATCGTAGCAGGTGGAAAGAAGTGGTCTCTGCCTACCCCTCTGGGAAACAGGCGTGATTTATGTATGTATGTATGTATTTATGTATAAAAATATATGCAGATTTTTGTAGTCATATCCATATTAATCGCTTGACGTGATTTTGACGTAATTTGCATCCGTCGTCCTCCCATTAGCTATAATACAGGGTTTCGGTCGCTAGGTGCAAATCTTTAAAGGGGTGATAGTGGAGGTATTTTGAACAATTTTAGCCATCTGTGTGTTGGACGAAATTTGGTAGTTGTTGGTAGTATTTTTTCTGTACCATAATTAAAACCAAAAACTTTGAAAAGTTCAAATTAAAGAAAAAATAATTGTGCTTACCAAACTTAAGGAGCACTCGTAATAAACGGAATTGTAACTTACATGTATTTATTTATAAAATGATCTAAAAAAATGAATACCTAAATACAAGGTACTAAGTACAAGGTACATTGTAATTCTGTTTGGCTAGATAAGTTCCATTGTGCAAACTTTAACGACTACGGCTGATTTCAAAAAATATGTAGATATAGTAAGTATTTAGTAACCAAGAAAGCCCTTTACCACTTTTGAACCTTAACGTAATACAAATAGAGTCAAAAAGGCTTGAAGTAATCTGTTGTTCTACTCCTACCAGTCCAACCCTACCTATGTCATTTCTCAAAAAATAAAGCGTTAACTTTCCCAAATAGACCATGTACAATCAATAATTACCTACATACATAAATAAAACATTGTACAGGTAGTTCCAACCACGCCGGTAATAAGAAACGTTTGTCCCAAGACTCCCAAGCCGCTTGTGGAAAGTCGAGCTTTCTCTACATCATCCAGGTGCATGAAACCTATTACAGCATCAATACCAACATAACAGTGCAGGCGGACCAAATTAGAACGAGTCCTATCCCATACCAATTTTCACACTGACGCGTGGCAGTAGCGCAATTCTCGACGGCAAAACTAATGTTGTGCTTTGCCAGATTCTGTGCCACAAAGCGGTATTTGTATGATAATTTCGAACCGCAAACGTGTCACCGGCACGAAATGTGTTAAAGGGTGACTGGGTGACTACGCTATAGCGGGTAAAGAACTGCATTCGTGGGACCGTAGGGTAACTACGCTGCTATCGAGCGCGGCGGGAAAACTGCATTGCGTCAAGAAAATAGGGTGGCCATATTATGCGAACTGGTTTACAAATGTACATTTATGTAGTTATATAGAACGTTCTTCAGTGAAAGTAAAGGCCCACGAATAATTGAAGTTCAGTTTAAATCTTAGATTAAAAATAAAGGTCACTTGCACAAAAAGTTCTACTTCTAGTTTTAGTCACAACAAACAGATGTCTTATTCTCTTAGAAACGGCTAGTTGTCGAAGGTTCGATCGGGCGAGCCTACCTAATCAAGAATGTTTTTGTACTGTCAGCGTTAAAAGTAGCTAAGCAGAATAACATGGTCAAAATGATCTAGACACGACGTAAAGCCTGACAAGATTCTATTTAGCCCTATTTCAATACAAATTAGTATTGAAATAGGGCTAAATAGGATCTTGTCAGGCTATATCTTGGCAATAGAGTCAAGTGCAGATCGTTTTGAGCTCTTCGGTTGAGTAGCTACTTCTGCTGCCGACTGTACGTCGAATTATAAAGTTTAGTCTAAATCTATATTTATATTTTAGCTGCATGTGGAACTAAAAAGTGAAGTTGGCTTTGTACTCTGAAATATATCATTTAATTTGCGGATTTTTGCGGAAGTCCAATTTATTCTCATGCGATACTTGTCAACGTTGACATTGAATTAATACAGCAAGCATCGTCAAGTTCGGTCACTTGACCTTTTCGCGGCGTACTTGAGATCAAGCTGTCAGACTGAACAAGTGACTTATGACAGTTAGTGATTTTCGAGATCTGAAAGCTCGATTTGTCCGTTTATCCGTCCGTCTGTCTGTCAAGACGCTATATCTCGTGAACGCGTAAAGGTATCGTATTGAAATTAGAACCATTTACTCAGATCTACGGTTCATTAAAGCTATGAAAAAGTCAAAGTTCTAAGTTAACTTAAAAAAGATACTTATGACCTTTTTTGCCGCAAAATACGTAGGTATATTTCGACACTCAAGGGAATCAAAATTTTATTAGGTATTTCCCATAGACCGAGAATCCTGACTTTTGGCAACAAGGAAGGTCTTACAGGCATTGAAAGCAATAATAGTAGCTATAGCACCTTATCTTGCTACATATTTAATAGTTGCATAGACGTCGGAATTTTCCCAGACCTAATGAAACAAAATAAAATAATACCAGTGTACAAACGGGTACCAATACAGACCCTGCTAATTTTCGACCTATTTCTATACTCCCTGCGATAAGTAAATTTTTTGAAAAGATTATCTTAAACCAAATGTTATCACACTTTAACTTGAATAATCTTCTTCACGCAAATCAGTTTGGATTCACTAAAGGCCGATCAACAACTGATGCTGGTGTTGAACTACTACGAACCATTTTTGATGCTTGGGAAAAGTCTATGGTTGCAGTTGGCATCTTTTGCGATCTGTCAAAGGCCTTTGACTGCGTAAACCATGACACTCTTATCTTAAAGCTAAGCCACTACGGGATAAAACATCGTGCATTAGATCTTATACAATCTTACCTATCCCATAGGACCCAACACGTGGACATAAATAGGATACAATCGAAGGGGTCTAATATTTCCATAGGAATCCCACAAGGCTCAATACATGGCTCTTTTCTTTTCTTGGCCTATATTAACGACTTGCCCTATTTTGCGGATGACACATCGTTATTATTTAAACCTAGGCAGAAAGGAAACCAACTTCGATAAGGTGAATTCAGCACTAGAATCAGTTGCAGGTTGGTTCACCGCTAACAATCTTTTTTTAAATAGTAAGAAAACAAAATGTATTAAATTTAGTCTTTCTAAAGTCAATACCATTAAGAACGAACAGTTTAAACTTAATGATGAGATCATTAACTTTTCTCATAGCACTGTTTTTCTTGGTATTACACTGGATCATAAACTACAATGGGGATCTCATATTTCTTCGTTAGGAAATAGGCTTAGTTCGGCAGCATATGCAGTAAAAAGAATAAGGCAGCTCACCGATATTGAGACAGCTAGGCTTGTTTACTTTTCTTAGTTTCACAGTATTATGACCTATGGTATTTTGCTCAGGGGTAAAGCCGCTGATATTCAGACGATTTTTCTTTTACAAAAAAGAGCGATTCGCGCTATTTATCAGCTAGGATCTCGCATTTAATTAAGAGAAAAATTAAAGCAAATCAACATTCTCACATTTGCTTCTCAATATATTTTTGAAATTGTTATGTATGTAAAACGAAATCTACTTTTATTTAAGCTAAATAGTGACTGTCACTCGCGTAATACTAGAAATGAGGACAAACTTGCCGTGCCTCGTTACCGTCTCCAAAAAGTGAGTTCCTTCATCTTTTATGGGCAATTGTGTGCGTTTTTATAACAAAATTCTCAAAGATGTACAGGTTTGTCATTAAATAAGTTTAAGTTGTTTATAAAAGACCATTTAGTTCGCAAGACCTACTACACGATTAACGATTTCATAAATGACAAAGATGCCTTTAAATGACTTTTTTTTTCTATATACATAAAAACAATTTAAAAAAATATCTGTGTACTGACATATTATTCTGATTTTGGATTGTTTTATATAATCCTATATATTTTGTCTCCCTAATTTCTATTTTTTTTTTTTTTGACTGAAGTGAAAACAGCATTTATTTGTTTGTAAATTAACATGTGCCTAATTGTAAATTTTAAATTGTACCTAAATGAACTTTGACATTCAAAAAGTGTTCTTATGAATCGATATTGAATAAAATAATTGACTTTGACTTTGACTTTGATACTTACCTATAAGAAAAGAAAAAAACAAATGTTGCTCCATCACAATATCTTTTGCGATTGCAAACTTATTTGCAGTTTGTGAACTTATCGCGAACTACGTTGATGTATGGAGACAACAGTTTTTCAACGGCATTGTCAATTACAATACAATATTACAATTACAAATTCTTATATTATAAGTTTGTACGGTATCCTCGGTGCGCGAGTCTGACTCGCACCAACTGGCTTTTGAATTCTGAGGCCATTTAAGAACTTTGTGACAACCTCACAAAAAGTTTGTGGTTTACTTTACTATTTATTTCTATTTCTATTTCTATCTTAAAAAAATATTCGATTAAGAGATACTACAAACCTTTTGTTTATAACACTAGTGAGTTAATGAGTCTAAAATTTACTTGATATATTGCATCTGAACTAATTCGTGATTTGAACTTAAGTGCCTGTGAATAAGCCTAATGATGGTAATCTAACTGGCTAGTCTTTGGTGTTGTGTTGCAATTGCACATGTTAGAGCTATAAAACCTAGAAAAAGGCCGTAAATCACAATAAAGGCATCTTTCTGTATTATTAATGTTCAGCAATTAGGGTAAATACTAAATTTATAGAGAGATCATTTTAAACCCAAAGCAGTTAATTGACCTTATCTTATGATAACAACTTGAACTTTTGCCAAATACTTAGCTTGCCAAGTTTAAAGCCAACAATTTTCATCATAAAACCTCTCTCGCAAACATTTTTATCAAAAGACCATTTCTTTGTAAATTCGATTTATATAATGCACCTTTGGTCACTGCAGACAGATGGTGACGTCTCACATACATTATCGAACCATTCAAAAATTACCGTCGATTAAGACTTTATCGTTTGGTGATAAGGTTTGAAGTCATTTCATCTGACGTCACTTGTTAACTTCTTTTAGCTTTCAAGTGACGTTTATAGACACCGCTCTTTTACAAGCATGTAAGTTTCAAATTCGCTTGATTTGATGTACATGTGTGAACAACGGAGTTCCTTTAGGGCTTCTATTTGGTCTCGGGAAGTACTTATTGATTACTCCCTCGCACCTCGTAGTGTGCGTGCATTGTTCCTGTAATTAAGTATAATAAATGCTTCGAAAAGTTTAAAAATAGAACGCCGCAAAATGGCGCAGCCTTCGCGTGCAGTCATTCATTTATCGTACTGAACTAGTTTTTATACGAATTACTTTTACATAACTAAAGCTTATGTTATGTAGGTGAAAGGTAGAAAATAATTAACGAGTATTTGCTCAAATCACTACATAGTATAAAACAAAGCCGCTTCCCGCTGTCTGTCTGTCCCTCCTTATGAATGCTTAGATCTGGAATTTGATGCGGTTTTTTTAATAGATAGAGTGATTCAAGAGAAAGTTTCATATGCATAATACTTTAACCAGGAGCGAAGCGAGGGCGGGTCGCTAGTGACATCTAATTAAAAATAACCTTAAAATCTCTGGAAACCATTTTTCGTTAACTATCAATAGGTGCACATTTAAACATTTGGATTTTTGAAAAATGGATACTTATTTATCAAAAGGCAATCAAAGACTGTTTTGTGTAGTAATTTATTATAGATAGTCGTCCAAAGAATATTTGCCAAAATCTGATCCATCAGGAAGTAAAAATGTTTCACGTTATATTCGCCAATTGACCCTTGGATTTGCAAGTAACGTGTTGCGACCTTATTAGGATAGGTACTGGTTTTCTGCCGTTGCATTATTGCATGAAATGCACGCGCGCCGTCCAAGTGCACCACATCTAAAATAGAATTGTATATTTGAGTCAACTTTAACTTGTGCTGAGACGTTCCCAGCTGTTGAACTTGGCGGCATTGAATTTATTTAGTTTATCTCCCTCGTGAGGGCACTAAAGTTCAATATTATACCTTAACACATGGGATTAAAACCGTTTACAAGTTAGTTGGAGAGTTTAACTATAGCTCTCGCGCTTGTCTGGGTGTCCTCTTGGTTGTTTTCTGGCATACGTAGTACAGGAATGCTTGTTAGTCTTACCCGTTTTCTGCTTACTCTGACCGACATGACTTTCGCCAAGGGAAACTACCTAATTACCGGCAGTCACACACACACACACGACCTTATTTATTATTAGGTTTGTTTTGGGCATCGACGAGGGGAACTGTTAGTTTGACCAAAAGTATTGCTGGAGCGTAGTTTAACATGTTTTGTGAATGATAAGAAATAGATCGACCTAACCAGAACTCGATGTCAAAGTTAAAACGAACACCTCTTTACCTTTTACATTTGTATGTGCTTATGAAGTTTTTAGCGGTGGTTGGAAGTGGATTTCGGATTAGGCGAGCTCTGCGTCCTTTATTCCAATGTGATCAGCTAGCTTATTGATATGTAAGTGTATGTGTATTAGTTACACCTTATGTTGCACCGTGTCACTACAATCTCTGCTTTGCCCAAAGGTCAACTGGTAGAGAATGCCTTAAGGCATTAAGTTCGCCTTTGTATACTAAGTGTATTCTTATGTGCAATAAAGATTAAATAAATAAATAAATAAATAAATCAGGTAGTGTATTTTTTGTGCAAGTACCTATCTAAGCGACGTTAAGTGTTTTTACATGTTAAGTCTTCCCCCGTAACTTCTACATATAAAAGGTACGAAGATGTTTTAACGTCGAACTTCTTTTTAAATTCAAATTTTAAGCTATAATATGTTTAGATTTTAGAGGATTGTGAAGCTGAAAATTTCTTGAAGAGCAAAAATTCCACAATTTACGTATTTTGTTCCTTTATTTGTGCTGTAAGACCTTCCTTCTTGCCAAATTTCAGGATTCTAGATCTATAGAAGGTACCCCATAAATTTTGATTCCCTTGAGAGTGTCAAAATATACGTTTTTTTGCGGCATAAACGGCCGTATCTTTTTTTGGTAACTTAGAAGTTTGATTTTTCATAGCTTCTAGGTACTGTTGAATTGAGTAAATGGTTTTAATTTAAACTCGATACCTCCACGCGTTCCCGAAATAAAGGGTCTTGACAGACAGACGGAAAGACAGAAGGACGGACAAACGCACAATAAAGTGATCCCATAAGGGTTCCGTTTTTTCCTTTCTATGTACGGAACTCTAAAAACGGAAACGAACACACCTAGTTTTCCATAATAACTACAACAGATTCAAGAATCGTGGAAGCATCGCTTAACAACACAATCCTCTTAATTAACGACATTTTTGCAGAAGCGTTGAAGGCTGCAAACTTACCCCAATCCCAAGAAACGTAAAGAAAACTATACAAAAATCAATCTATCGGAGGGATAGAGCGCCGTCTCGATATCCCCACTCAGATACTAGTTATCGTAAAAAATGCTTTATATTCATGTAAGTCATGCTTTATATTTATATATCTTTGTACAAGTCACGCCCTTTTTTACCTTACCGCCGCACCGACCCTTTTTTTGCCACGCATTTCTCACCCGATGTTTGTCATGTTCTAAATATGAATGGTTCCTTACTGAGAACACGCTATACTTCACATGTACTTCACACAGGTAGGTACTCATTTCCAAATCAATCGGAAGGAAAGCTGATCCGATCGGAAAGCCAGACGGCCTCGCACCCGGCGACCTGCCATATGGTTGAAAACCGGGCCTATACAAACCAAATAGCTCTGCCAAGCGCGATGCGCTGCAGTTGATTTAAGCAAATAAAAAAGTTATTGTGAGGAAAATTAAATCCACCGCGACATCACAATAATGATACATTATTGTAGAGGTCCAGAAACGACAGATGGGAGCTCGATGAGTATGACTTTTAAAAACTGAGCCGAAACAAGGTTTTTATGGTTCCGTACCCAAAGGGTAAAAACGGGACCCTACTGTCCGTCTGTCTGTCTGCCAACAGGCTGTACCTATCTCGTGACCCGTAATAGCTAGACAGTAGAAATGTTCACAGGTGAGGTGATGTATTTCTGTTGCCGCTATAACAACAAAATAATACTAAAAACCGAATAAAATAAATATTTTAAGGGGCTTCCATACAGTAAACGTGATTTCTTTGGCGTTGTTTGCTCGATATTTATAGCGGCAACAGGTCGACGCTTGAAATATTCGCAGAATATTTAATTGAATACCTATGCACTTTAAAAATAAATAGTAAAATTAAAATAAATTAAATATTTGAGGGGGCTCCCATAAAACCGTGACTTTTTGGGCGTTTTTTGCTCGATATTAAAAACTGCAACAGGTAGACGCTTTAAATATTCACAGTATCATCATCATCATGATTATCATTATCAGCCGGAAGACATCCACAGCTGGACACGTCGGGGGACCGTTAAGTAAATTAAATAATATAAAATACCCCAGCTGTCAGTTCAGTTAGTGTTAGAGTTCAGTTAACTACCTACTTATCAAACAATCAGCCCTTACTCCTACGCGACGACGCTAGGATCAAAATATTAATACCTCCTTATAATTAAATTAATAGGGCCAATACTAGATATATCGTCATGTAGTTTAGGATCTTTAAGGCGTGCTTTCCAAAACTCCTCTCCTATATAGTAAGTAGAATTTCTATTATTACCAAAGAACACGACTTTTGCTTGGTTCTTATAACTTCTTGAAGTCTCTCTTTCCTATATTTCTTTATACTGTTATGTTTTTTTGTTTTATCTCACAAGGAATGGCTTTTTGTGATTTCTATAACGCACTTCTCTTCTCTAATTATATACTGCATGTTAATTAAGGAAACTATAGGTATGTTTATCATTATCTCATCACCCATGTACACTTTTTAATGTAAGACTGTTTGTTTCTTAATATATAAATAAATAAAATTACAGAATGAAGCATTTTTGTCGACCTTTAATATTATCTCTAGCCCCTTATTCATGGTAAACATTAACTGAACAACTGAACATACATACATGTATACATAACATCACGCCTTCATTCTCAGAGTGGTTTAAGGAAGAGCTACAGAAATACCGACAACTCTAAAAACACTTGTTGATAATTCTGTAACCACATTTTGCACAAGAAGGCAACCAGTGCAACTATATGTTTACCAGTGTATTATTAGTGACAGGTTGCAAGCCCATCGCCTAACAACTGAACAGTTGATCAGTATTGATGATGAGCAACCAAAAATATTCTCGGTCGCTCGCCGGGCGAAAATTTGTTCATCAACTCTGCAAAACTTGAGTTGGGAGCAACTGTTTCCCATGAATACGAAGCTTAAGTGTGATTCAGCTTGCGATAAGATAATGAAGATTGGATTTTTCGAGAATTTTTGTAGCGGTATTCTGGACAAATCTTGAGGTCTGCCCAGTAAATGAAATGACATAATTGAAATGAGATGAAAATCCACACGTCAATGGAGGCCAAGAGCATCGCCCTATCGCCCCATCCACCAATGAAAATGCACCATTGCCTGTGACCTTTGTTGAGCTTCATTGTCAAACTCTACTGCACATCGTTCGACGAGAATGAATGGTTGGTGAGAACCCGGTTAAGTTGACGCACGGAAACGCAATTACTTTACAATGTATGTATGTAGCAAGTACACTCGTACAGGCTTTCAACTTAAATATTGGTGTACAAGCATATCTTGATCGTGATGAGCATTCTTACGAAATAACCTAATAATAAGGAAGCTTACTCGGGGCTTTTGAAAAAGGTGTTTTATTGAACAACCTCTTTTGTTACTGTTTAAAAACGTTTTTATATTTTTTCAAGGTATGAGAGATAGATTTTAATAATGAAACATACCTGCAGGATGTGTTAACTTATTTATAATGTTGCAGAGTAGATTTTTTTTTTAAGTCTTTTTGTGTACCTACTTATTTTCTTTTCAATTATAGACGCATGTAGAGACCAAATAAACCTACAAGGTTTTTCTTTATAGAATGCATCATTAAATTTCCTAAAAAAAACTGCCTCTAGTTTTCAGTAGTTCCTCAATCTTAACATACATACATACATAACATCACGCCTTAATTCCCAGAGTGGGGTAGGCAGAGCTACAGAAATACCAAGAAATCTAAAAAGACCTGTTGATAATTCTGTAACCACATTTTGCAATCAATCAATCTCAACAATCAATCTTAACATATTTATAATAATCTGTGTGTCATTAATACACTTTGTCAAGTATTAACTTAACAACGCGATCGAAGCTTACCTCAATCTTTATCGAAAACAACACCACGAACAGGTGTCGTTTAGTTCATTGGGCCGGCCCAATGAACTAAACGAAGCGCGGGTATCGATCGAATACTATCAGTCAATATTATCTAATCGCGATCAGCTCCCGCCTTGTAATGTTCTTGTTGGCGCTGACCATTGGTTTCGTCCTGACATTTCTGCCGAGTGGATCACGCTTACGACGGTATGTTTGCTAACTCTTGAAAGCGAAGAATAAAACGTAGATCTAAATTGAAAAGGATATTAATCTATCGCTTCTTGAACTGAACCATTAATCGATGATAGTATGACGATAGTTTATTTTCTAAGCACATTTTCATTGGTCAAGCAATACACTGACAAGTTGGTACGAGTAGGTACACTACACTTTTGTTGCTCGTTTGGTAGCGATCGTAATGACGTGATGCTTTGCTAGTAGTATGCGGGCTATTGAAAATGGCCTAGAGGCTCGTTCGGATTACATTAATTTAGAGTAGAGAGTATTTTAGTAAATAAATATGTTTGAACAATACAAGTTGATTCTAGTAAAATTAATTTTACTCGATTTCATCGTCGATCAATACTCGCTACTCCACTTAATTACTGTAGTCCGAACAAGATTTAAAAGAGAAATAGGAACAGACTGGTGACTATGCGTTACAATGTCGAATATAATATATCAGCTGTTCTAGTCTCGAAATTGTATCATTGTTTCGCGTTTTACGTCATCCCTCCGAAGCAAGGATCCCGCTGGCAGAAAAAGCCGGAGTAGGCATGCCTGAAGCCCTTGGGCATCAGACATTGCAGCGCTTCTTCTCTCTTCTTCTCTGAGTGAGTCTCTGATCTTGAGTGAGATGCCAACACGTCAATGTAAATATCAAGTCATAAAATAACTACCAAAAAGATACCAACCCCCGAGATATACTGGTGACCCTTAGAATTTTGGAGCTGGTCTCCATGTCGAACATAAGTTTCCACAAACTGGACTCACAGATACACATACACACATATACACAAATAAACAGATACATACAAACGTTAAAAACTCCTATTGAGTCGCGTTTAAAAAAAAAACTGTTGCGTCTTAAGACGGACATCCCAGGAAAGATTAGTTTATCTATACGGCCAGCATCACTGTAAGTCTTCCCTCGTTTTCCCGTGATCTCTCAATTCCACCGTGCCGGCTATTTCACCGTTCAAATGAATAGAATGTACATTTAAATTAAATAATAATAATGTAACCGAATCAAACGAGAACAAGTGTCCGAAACTGGATCGGCTGCCCTTTTGTGCGTTTGTGGTAATAGACACTTACCCTTTACCCTAAATCCCCTTGGGGTTAAAAGACAGCTGTTTTGTCGATTGCAGTGGATTTGTGCGAATTAAATGACGAATGCTCTGCTTAGGCGCTATACAGAAATAGGTACATAATAATCTTTCTTTATTTTTTTTCTTTACATAGTATGAAATAGTTCCTTTCCATGTCTGTATGTGTGACTGGTATATCCGCTAACTCCTACTAAACTTATTTTTTTTATGTATAATTCCGATTTATGTACAAGTGTTACAAAGAACTTACATAAACCAAGCAATAATTATACTTTAGGACAATCTTAGACAACTCGAGCTAGACCAAAACTAAGCTATTAAGCTTATATGTATAAGATAACGACATATAAAGGTATATTAATAAATATATACATTCATTCAAAAGACAGAGTACCTATAGCTTCGTCTCTGTGACAGTCCGAGTGAGTGCTCTACTTCGCGTCTCCACGAAACTCGACCCGAGGAATCCGTTGTTGCGTTATGACGAGTGCTAATTGCACAATTACGGCGACGGACGTGGTCAGATCAAGATAAGCAACAGGTGATGCGTTCCCAGATTCGAGCCTCAATTGTTTTTGCAGGCCTTTTAATCGTCGTTTGTAAAGGGCATTGTCGAGAAGCTTTTTTTGAAGATTTTGAACATGTTGTATATTGCGCATGTAGGTACCTACTCATTTTAGGTAAATGTAAGGCAGGTAGCAGGGTCAGGACGAGTTTAGTAGTATACAAATAAGGCAAGATATAAAAACTTTAAATTTATGTGAGTAAAATTATGTGTGTCCGATTAATTAATACATTAAATTGGTTTTTACAACAGTGCTCCTGTTTACACCTAAATTTGTACCGAAGAGACGGCGATATTTACAACTAAGTCAATATCGATCAAATTTTGTATATCGCCGTAGTTTTGTCCGCCGAAACATTCGACATCAACGCTCGAATGACTTGATTTTTAGGTAAGTAACTAAAATTACATTTAAGTACGTATACTTAAGTACATTTAGCGACTGTTTGAAAATATTGAAAATAATGGAATACCTATGTTAACCCGCTAAGGTACTTACGTAATTTTGTTGTGCTTATACTTTTTAAGTTCCGCATATTTCATTTAAAGCTTACTTTCTCTAGTTCTTAGAAACAGAAAAATATGCTTGGTGTCAACTTTCTATCATGCTAAAAAATAAGCATGTAAAGTAAGTTTTCGTCAGGGTTCCGTAGTCAACAAGGAACCCTTATAGTTGCCCCATGTCAGCCTTTCCGCGGTATTACTCAAAGACTATCTTATACATATAAATTACACCGAAAAAAGTATAAAATAAATCTCGAAAAATAAAATTCGGGTGATTTAAAGGGTTTTTCCCTTACATTATGATATCGAGTGAGATATAACTTTTATCAAAAAGCATACAACATTATAAAATAAAACATTACATGTCATCAGCAACAGGCTTCGTCAAGTCGTTTTACATAAGAATGATCTTCGGCAACATGCTTCGTCAAATTACATATATACATACATAACATCACGCCTTCATTCCCAGAGTGGGGTAGGCAGAGCTACAGAAACACCAACAGCTTTAAAAAGACTTGGTTGATAATTCTGTAACCACATTTTACACTTTCAGAAAAGAAGTTTACTATAGTATCCTCAAACCAAACTGACGACTGGGGCAATAAAACCTGGTGATTGTAGGGCGGTAGTATGAGAGTGAGAGAGTATAGTAATGTGAGTCACGCTCCGTAAGACTATGCAAGTGGGAGAGAGATAGCGATCCTAATCTTTTTATCGCTCCAGTCGTCAGTTTAGTTTGAGAATACTATAGTGTATTAGTGACAGGTTGCAAGCCCATCGCCTAACAGTACATACTACAAGTCCTTATTTATTCCCTTAGTTCGCCTCTTACGACATCCACGGGAAGACATGGAGTGGCACTATTCTAACCGGGCAACCACACGGGGGCAAAACAAAACACAAAACACTAACAAAAACTAACAAAACAAAATTTGACAACACCGACTTATCCTAACTAACCCAACCCTGCATTGTGGCTGGCCCAAACGTTCCCATTACACCGGCTGCATTGCCGCGCTGAATTGCAATGGAAACCTAACCTGGCTGTTTTTTTTTAATCAAATATTTAACAATTATATGTATATATGTAGCCTTGTTGGTAGTGACCCTGCCGTCGAAGCTAGGGGTCCTGGGTTCAAATCCCGGTAAGGGCAGATATTTGTGCTGTGTATTCAAGTATATATTTCTCTATATACCTAAGTAAGTATGTTTATCTTTGTCAAGTACCCATAGTACAAGCCTAGAGCTTAGTTTGGGACTAGGTCAATAATAATTTGTGTAAGATTGTCCCCTGATATTTATTTATATACCAAAAGTGTTATTTTCGCTAGAGTTGCGTGTCACCATGAGCAATACAATTAAAAAAAAAAAGCATATAGGTACAAGTGTCTCTGACGATGGGGCTTTAAATGTTAGGTATCGATTCTACTCCTCAAAATGCTACTTCTTTTGTTCTACTACTTTGTAAATCACTTAACACTTACATGTTAATCTTAAGTTTATGTACGAAATTTCTTGTAAATGTTGTTTTTTCTTTGTGCAATAAAGAGTTTACATACATACCTACATAGAGTAAAATCGATACCTACATTTAAAGCGCCATGGCCAGAGGCACGTCGCTATATATTGATCGAAATAAGGAAACTATCACGACTAAGTAGACTTGATTGGTTCCTGATACAGGCGGTTTTTACCTACTAAAATCATCTTAGACAGCACTAAATACTTAACATTAAATTAAATATTTGGTCCAATATGCTCTTACCAGATTTGATTAAATATAAAGAAAAATCTTTGAAAACACTATATACAAACAAAAACGCTACTCTATGTACCTTTTCGTCCGGAAGATTTCAAATCCTAGTAGGTACGCTAACTAGGATCTTACAACCCTATTATGGAGTGCCGCCTGACCGTCAACCAAAAAAAAACAATTGTAAAAGACTTTTCATCAAAGAATACTAAAACAAAATCATTAAAGCGGTTCATTGTCCATTAATTCGTTGTGAATTCAAATCGTCACGCGTTTGTGACCGTACATTAACTGAGTGCGAATGAGCGGCTATTAAGGAAAACAAAATTTACAATTCAAAATCGGCCCCGAACCAGAGCCGACCCTATTTAACCTTTCATTGGGGTGTCCAAAGAAACGAGCCAGCGGCTGAGAAAGATGACCACCTATCACAATTTCTCCCCATTGTGGCCATTCATTAAACCTTTTATTCACCAACGGGTTTAACCGGACAAAGACGTAGACAATTATAGAATACGAGTCAGATCTATGAATGTTCATAGGGTGACCCTAGGCGCGATGCATGACCTATGGTTCTTTATTCGGCTGTTAACAATTTCATTGTGCGGAACTCGTTTTGCGAGTGAGATGAATCGGACTGGAATTAATCTAGAAATATAACTTGATCTGATAACAACTCGTTTTTACAGTAGGCCTAGATCCCTTTGTGGTTGTCATGTATAATTGTATACTCGTATGCCTATACAAAATTGAAGAATACAAAAAAACGATGCATCGATTTCATTCCTATGCTATAGACAAATTAAGTTGCAGTAGCTTACTATAATTGTACTCGTGTTTTAGCAAGAACTTTCTTTCGAACCAAACTAAGGTCTCGTTTTTCAAGATTATCTCTTGCAAAACGAGACCATGAGACACATAATATCGCACTCCAGCTGCTTGGGTTAAATCTTATAAAGAATCGAGACAGGTAGCAACAGGAGGGGAAACGGATGCAGTTTGCTTCACAATCTCCGATGCGATGGTTTAAAAACAAATCTAAGTTCCTCGTTTCATTTATTAACAAGTATAAATACCATAGAGGTGATGGTGATAGGATAAACATGCATTTAATATTGTAAGCCCATTAAATTTACTTGTATCACAAGTTACACCCTGTAGATATACGAACAAAACAATATTTATCTACTTTCAAATTATGATTTTAAGTACATAGTTTTATTTTATTACAAAATCAATTTTTACTAATAGGTACCTAGTAGGATTTAGCCCGCACATGGTGCATTTTTCGAGAGGTATTTTATTGGAATCTTTTTTAAAGACACATGTACGAAGTTATCTCGTTACTCGTAACCTGCTTACTTTAGATACTTACTGAGGATTTATTAGAAAAAAATTAGAATCATTATAAAATGCTGATATATATAAAACTAAAACATCGTGATAATCTTGATAGCACCTATTTTTAACCTAAGACTTGCTTTATTAATTACGGATTTACCGAACAATGACAGACTCATTCCGCTCATTTGCACTCTATTAATAGAATAATACAGTCTCACCAAGCACTAGGCGAACTAACTCGAAACTTAGAATTTCTAGGTCACCTTGTGCGCTAAAGTAACTAGCATCAGCTTTAGCGTTGATCATTCCAGGGACGCAGCTATATGCAAGAGCGGTAAAATATCTTACTCCAACGCATAGCCGTGTTTCTCTCTATGGTGTAACCACAGATTATAACAAGTTGAAATATTTTCCCAATAACGGTCGCCAGCTCTAGGCTAGCTAGGCTTGCGACAGTCTAGTCTAGACTGGTGTGAAATTCGCACCGGCCATCGCTTTCGCGATTTCAATGGTCGAGATTGATGGAGGAACCGGTCGTTGTGTGGTGTGCTGCCGACACGGCGTTACCGATTGGCCACTAGCATGATCTGCAGGAAAAAAAACGGTGACAAGAAGCGGCACGTTTCTTACAAAAACTCCAATGCATGGAGGTGGATCATTGTATTCGTTGTACTAACGTTGCACTAGACAACGGACATAGAGTTACCCTTGGAGAACTTTCATATTGTTTCCTTTACGTTGCGCAGTTATATTTATATAGCTGAAATAAACTTGAAATGCTAATCTACCTTTTACGACCGTGTACTTAAAGAGTGATTCGCTTACCGTCACTGAAAATACTTTTGTTTTATAAGACAAACTAATCTTATTTAAAAGGTTCCCCAACCAAATAATCATTCGGCAAACTATACAATATTACAAACTTTCATTTGGCAAAGAAGCTTCAGGCTACATTATTTTTCATTTTTTAAATGTCAAAATTCTAACCTAACCTAACATATTTAATAGGACATCCGCTGAACAGTAGCCGTATATAAAATGTATAAAAATATGAACTTGAACTTAATAGGACATTAACTTATGTAATGGTTTACCTAACCACAAATACGTTTTTACCAAGTGAAAGTTTGTAAAAGGTACGTTTGTCAAACAGACCCCTCTTCAAAGTGTGTTATCAACAACCTGATCGAGTCGCTGCACATTTGCAATTCAGCTATAATCTTTAAAAACCCGTCGGATCGCGAATCGGATTTGCGCGTCCGGAGCAGCCCGCAGCCGTCGCCGGGCCGAGGGGGCGCTCAGACCGGATCCGCGGCCCTCAAATAAAAACATCTATCGAAATAATAATACACAGGACAAGTACGCGAAACGAATGGCGTTGACCCGATACTCAGGGGTACATGGGAACTCACGGGACGAACTGGATCCTTAATGGCAGCGGGCCGTGAAAAGGGCTCACAGACATGTGTTTGTAGTTATTAAGTAGTGCTTAATTCTAAGATATCTAACCTAAGAGAAGCTACGACTTTAGCCACGTTGGTAGCGAGCCTACGATGGTAGCGGAATCGGGTTTGATTTCCAGTAAAGGCAAATAGTTATTTGTGTGAGTCTTGGATGTTTTCTATGTGTTTAAGTTTGTAATTCTCTTTATAAGTATGTTTATTGTTGTGTAGATCTACTTATAGCATAAAATACTTTCGAAAAATGCTCAACATACGGCTTAAAACCAGCTGGGTATAAGTAAAAAAAATCGCGATAAAATAAAACTACCTAAAAATATAATTTGAAAATAAATATTCCACCAATAACATTATCATGTTCAATGATGCCTAGACGAGACCATATAGATCGTACTGTCAAAAAGTTATCAGATATCATGTAGAGCCAAGCTTCTAACTCTACATTATTGTACCATAACATCACGCCTTCATTCCCAGAGTGTGTAGGCAGAGCTACAGAAATACCAACAACTCTAAAAAGACTTGGTTATAAATTCGGTAACCACATTTTGCACAATCAGGCCAAGAAGTTTTCTAGTCTAATAGTAACAGGTTGCAAGCCCATCGCCTAACAGTAGGTACTGCTAGCGCTTATTCCCTTAGTCGCCTCCTACGACATTCACGGGAAGACATGGAGTGGCACTACTTTAAGTAATTCTAACCCGGCAACCTAATGGAAAAATAACGAACAGTGAATAAATTTTTCATGTTACGGCCATGTGACGGTAGAAAAACGACCAGCAATAGATGTATAGAGTTTGTGAAGTTAGAGCTTGTAGAGTTAGGGCGTGTGTATAGTTAGAAGCTTGGCTCTACATTAGACTGATAACTGTTTTGACAGTGCGATCAGTGGTGTAACTATTGGGTGGCAGGGCTGGCAAAATGCCACAGGCCCCCGATCTGTGAGCGGGACCTTCCTAGAGGCCGCGAGCTCAGAAATAACTTGAAATTTTTAACAAAACTTTTGTAACTATAGTCTAGCTAGCCCCATCTGAGGTATTTGCCACGGTATAGTTACGCCACTGGGTGCCAGCCATATGGTGTCGTCTTGGCATTAAAATGATTTTTGTGGTATTTCACGGTTTATGACACTTTTTTTTAATCCAAGTTTGAGTTTTTTGTTGTTTGTATATTAATACTAGCTTTTATACCAAAATGCTATCTAGGAAGTACCCTAAGAATTTAGATTATCATCAGTGAGTGAAATTTAATCTTAAAAAAAATTAATCTACTCAAGGTTTTTAAAGGAATACTATGTTTTAAAACGAATTTTGCGACCGTTTATGGTACGAACTCATAAGTAGCTCAACATTTTAGTACCTTATCGCAGCTACGAGTATTGATATACTAAATTCAAACCACTTTCAGTTTAATACGTTATTCCGACAAGGAATTATGAGTTCGACTGTACCAAAAGAAAAACAGCAAATGTAGGTATTTTTTTAAAAACTTTAAAAGACGCATTTACCCCACCCCTAATTTCAACGAATTCCCAATAATTCTACTGGGGTAAAACCATATTGCCTTTAACGTGTTATCGTATTGTCAACTTTACGACAGCTCTTATTATTTCCTTGACAGTAATGGTGGCCGAGTTAAAAACAATACCATAACACGTCAAAAGCAATATGTTTTGACCGTATTGGCGTATTGAATAGAGCCCCTGAAACCGTTATAAAATATGCAAATGCATTAAATGCACGTGTCATTATTAAAATTGCAACTGCATGCACCCAGTTCGGTCTTCAGCCCTAGGCTAGCTGTGAGAACCAATATGGCGCCCCATTGTCCGGGCCCGTTGATCTAGCTTCCCTAGCTGGCAGGGGATATCCTGCAACACGACCCGACGCCTACCCCGCTGCAGCCATTATGTTTTTCATGTTGGTAGAGGATTAATAAATTGTAATACTAATAAATCTATGATTAAAATTTCTAGCGGCCCCTGGGACTCTACTTTGAAATCCGTTATTCGAACTTCGTCTTCGGCTATCCCTTTTTCTCTCGTTGCATTATCAATTTGCAAAAAAGTAACGCGGCGATCCAAAGTTCGAATTAGTGATTTCAAAGTAGAGTCCCTGCTTTTACAGCGGTAACTCGTGAATAAAAGACTGACATACAGACAGGCATAGGCGTGTAACTTGTATGACGTATGTTTTGGTAAGTCAACCTGTCGATCTCGAGAAAATCCCTATAAGATATGTTTACTATAGGTACATGTATGATTTTTACACACAGAGAATTTGTATTCTGGCAGGAAAGAGTTTAATAAAACCCAAAATTAATACATTCCAATTAAAACATTTTACCGACTATACCGTTTTTAACCGACTTAAAAAAGGAGCAGATTTACGCAATTCAAATGCATTAAAAAATATATTATTTACCTCCATTACCTCGGAACTCCGTCATTTATAAAACGAATGGAAAATATGTTTTTATTGAACATGTAAGCTTCCAGCTGCGTGCTACCTGTGGTGTGCTTCAATTTTTTATCAAAATACAGTTTTGATGATGGAATCTATGAATAAAACTCCTCAAATATTATATGCATAGGTAAGCACATACAGCGATTTCACACATGGCCACTGGAACTTCTTAGGGCCTGTTGTTTGATCAGTAGTTAAACTAACTAATTGTTATAAATCTTAACTAATGGTTAAGTACCAATTTCACCATACGATGTTAAATTTAATCAATGTTAATCGACTGTTAGTTCATACATTTTGACAACTCTCAATGCTCTATCGTCTGTTAAGTGGTTAACATCGTATGGTGAAATTGGTACTAAATCTCAAGGAAATGTGTCAAATTTTCGATTCTTTTCACGAATTTTAACCATTAGTTCAGTTAACTAATGATCAAACAACTCAGCCTGAGTAACAATTTCACCACGATGTTAACCACTTAACAGACGATTAGAGCGTTAACAGCTGTCAAAATGTATGAACTAACAGTCGATTAACATTGACTAAATTTAACATCGTATGGTGAAATTGCTACTTAATGTCGCAATTTCAATGGTGGCGATAAGATATCACGATTAAGACGGTTAAGCGACTATGACGAAAAAAAAACGCTTTTTAATAGGTTTTGAAGTGGATTCATTTATGTATTTTTTACTATACAGGAAAACATCAACAGCGTATCCAGGTTCACGGTCCAAAGGCTCAGGATGGGTTCATTTAACTTCAAAGTCAACCTAGTAGGTTTAACCTAGGTTATCCGTAATAATAGAAACGCGTTGAGGGAGTACCTACCCAACCCTATTGAAACCGAGTAACCCAAAAATATACAATCATGATGCGATAAATCATTTGGAAGATTTTAACTTTAATAGGATAATTAATCATTTTTATTTAAGGTTTACAATTAGTTATCTTTGAGGTATTTAGGTAATTACCGTGAAACGCGAAAAAAATACTCTTTATTTTAAAAGCAAAGATAAAAATCTCAACATACTTATTTAATAGACTAAGGACAAGAACATAAAGTTTTAGGAAAATATATTTTTATTTTGAAAAATGTAAAAAGTATCACAGGGTAGGTATACTTAGTAGGTACTTAGGTCGGTGAAAATTACGGGACTCTGTTTACTTTAAGGTTACCTAAATAGAAACGCGTGGAGCTAACCCCATGTGCTTCTATTTACTCTTTAAGAGAAAATAACTCTTTTGTCTAACAATCTCGCGTGTGATATTCATGGACTTTTTTCTCTAATAAGTCCATGGGAGTGTCTATCAATAAATTGTCATTGGCGAAATACTGCCTGCCTTGATTAGATCATAGAATCACTTCGAAAATTATATGAAGACAAGCAAGCTGCAACTGCTGGGTTTCTGGCAGGGACTGGCCCGCTATCCCATTCAAGGGGTTTCGAATGGGTTTTATACGGGTTTTACTTAGAATAGGCCTTCGATATGCTTTTTAAAGCGCTATTTTAGAATCATTTAAGACTCAGTTGCCACTATCGTAAATTACGTAAAAGTTATCAAAATGTTGACAATACGGAAACATGTCAAAGACGATATCGTGAATCCCAGCCCTGAGTTGCCTCCCTTACACTAACAGTTAAAATTTGTTCTCATACTACACTGTTACTAGCCAAGCAAGAACCCAGCGATTATGATTAAATCATTGATTAAGTTTCGCTAAGTTTCGTGCTCAAACACATGAAAAACTTTTCCCATCGGATTACGTGTTTTCCCACACTTATTTCACCTGTCAAACTTTCCCTCGGCATAGTTAATAAGCTTGAGTAGGTACCTATGATGAGCGTCAAAGGTTGATCATTTTTGTGTTCCTTCGACTTTGTCTTTTTCATTTCGTAGGATTAGGTCTACGCTGCCATGCATAAAATACTCCCCACCCGTATTTTGCTCATACAATTGTTTGCAAGTATAACTTCTTAAATAAGTGATCCAATAAATAATTTTACAAATGGATCCCTTAATAGATAAACCACATCATGACTTCATGAGGTAGACGAAAGAAAACACCTCAGTTACGTTTAGGCGAGGTATCTAACTACCTGCCAACATTATTACTTTACCCTTTTCTTGACGATGTATCTTATAAGATACATACCATAACATTCACTTTTTAATATTTTTTTGTTAATATTTTTTTATGCTGTTTTAAATTCTGAAGAGGTTTGAGCTCACGTTTTTTTTTTTATTTTGCCAAGAAAAGGGTTAAACATTTTATTGTACCACTTTGTCGGCGTGACGAAAATGTATATTCATAATAGTCATGCCAAATAACAGCTTTCTAGTACTAAGAGTCACTGAGCGGACGGACGGACGGACATGGTCGCCGGGCACCCTAAATTCAAGAATAAAATTGTCCTAAAAGAGACATGTGTCCTTAATTGTTTTGGTTGTTAATACGATAAATATTAGCATATTTAGTTGGTACAGTCGAATCTATTCATGGGCGACTGTGGAACTATGTTAAAGTGACGCAATGAGTGAAATCATCAGAAGTCTTTTAGAACTTGATTTATTATTATATCACCTTGACATAGTTCCATTGTGGCCCAGAAATTCATTTGGTGTACTGTACCATTTCGCTTGAAAATGTCCTATTTGAAGTGTCACGCGAAATTGACGAAATTACTTATTAAGATTCAAAGGGACCAAAAAGTAGGATTTAAGTTTATTCGGTATTTAGTTTTACTATGGTATTCTACCTATATTATAATTCCACAATGTTTTAAGAATGTTACATTATTCAGAAAAAAAGTTGGAAATGTTTTTAAGTAGAGGTAGGTTAGTCCTAAGTATTTGGAACTTGTAATGAAAGGTACGTCACGATAAAATTTAACAAAGACATCTGATTCTAACCGTAATCTATTATTAAACAGTTGCGATGCAAACCCACGCGATTCTACTCGCTTATCGTTCACCTACATTTTTGTAACCTCAATTGCTTTTCAGACGCTCTCGCAAAATTAAGCTCTAACTGGTATTAAGGATACATAAGTTATAAAAAAAATGATAAGCATTTGATAGGCATCGGGCGGCAGGCCAGCCGCGGCCGCGCGCCTGAAGAAAAACAAAACAAAACGAAGAAACTGTGCTCTATTGAATATGCGAAGCCGCACTTTGCAAAGGTCGAGGACCTCCGCGACAATGCATGGGAGTCTTCCACGACTCAATTGCGACTTAGCAAACCCTGCACCAGACAAGTCTCCGCAGAAAAACGCCTTTACGCAGATAAATTTAGCACAGACGGATTCAGCAAAATAACGCCCTTGAATTGGCAAAAAATAAACAAATAGCATTGACCTCGACACATATGATAGGCACGATGGCATAGTGAGTCTATTCAAAGCGGGTTAGATTAGGGCAACTATTTAAATACGTAGTAAGTACGCGTTCTGTGAATGCGATAACTAGAACTAGAATCACCGGCTAGGTTGATTTGGCGGTGACGTCACCTCGTCTGGGCCGGTGGGCCCCCAATTCGACGTCAGCTAGTGCGCGACCCACAAATCTACAGACACAATAAAATTCGGCAACATACGGCGCGAAACGGCGCAGGTCAATGAACCTCTTGACGTATTTAATACACGCACAAAGTACCTTATCTCGAATACTGTAGTGTATGTATTTGCGGCGAGCGGAGTTTGCAAAAAGGTTATTTATAGAAGATGGTAAGTGATGATTCGCGTTATTTCTATAATTCTGAGTATTCTCAAAAGGCTCAATAATCACCAATCATCATACCTAGGTACCTATATATTTTAAATCTTATTTAGGTAAGGCAAATAACCTTGAAGAGCGTTTGAAGTATAAATTTCGAACGTTCATTGCTTTACGAAAAGTAGGCGCAGGCAAAACGCATATCAATTTGAACATAACGTACCTACTTACCTACCTATTTGGCCTAATAAATATTCGGAATATTTTACGGAAATGTCAAAGGTAGATTTTAAATAAATGATGTCTCTTTATTTATATTTTACCTATCTAGTAAAATTATACGTACCTATAACACCTTCATGTTTTCGTTAACTTTTTCAAACGTCTAAAGAGTTCATTTTGTAGATAATTATGTGGCTGGCTACCTGTGTCTGTCGATATGCTATAAGAAAATAGGTAACTCCTAAAAAAGTAATCTAGAAACCTGACAAATTTTGAAAATAGTGATGTAACTGTGTATACAAATTTCCATTACCGATTCATTGTAGACAAGTACGGTAATACGAAAGTTGTGCGCTAATGTAACGCCATTCCGGTTCTTTGCGATTTTTAATTTAATTGAGCTGAAGCATAAGCAAAAATCTTTCTCATGCAAGACAGGCCTACGCCGGAAATCGAACAACAGTTCGTTTTAACGCTGCATTTTAAACTTTAATTCTATTGATATCAAGAAAATGTGAGAAAGGAAGTGTGTCTGTCTGTCCTGTGGTCGTGTGCTACACACTTCAGTCGATTTATTTGTAAAGGAAGAGTCTGCGTTGCTTTGTTGAGCTATTTTGAGCTTTCAGTTCAGCAGCATGTAAGGCTTATTGTAGCGGTGTGAGCTTTGTTGGAACGTTGTCCGCATAAAGCAAGGCACCCGCAGTAGCCGCCCTACCTACCCACATAATGCGGCGGATACAGATCCGAGTTTCTTACACATACACATGAAGTACGAAGGCCAGTTTTAAATATGTGAATGTGTCTCGCTCGACTCGCGAACACATACGGCTTCAATGATCAGCAGGTGTAAGCGAACTAAAGCAAGGGGTTATTGCGATTAACTCTTTTATCCCTTCGTTTCCATATCAAAGAGTAATGAACCTTGTTCTACTATTGGACGATGTCGATTAGCAACCGTGAGATCTTTTAAGTTCTTTAAACATGTTGGATTTTTAAACATCTTTATGGGAATAATTATGTAGGTATGTATGTAGTAAAATAATTAATTTTAATCTTTTAAATAATATTTTCAAACATTGACATTGTAACAAAGAGCTATTAATTTCTATTTAATGTTATTTGTTATAGATAGAAACTTATTGCTAAACAATTATTGGTAGGGAGGTACGTACAATAAGTAAAAATCTTATTACAATATCTCTAATTAGACCCATTTTGACCAAAATATACCTACTCATATTTTTCTAATTTGCAACTAATTGGCTAATATTTCTGCCAGATTCCAGTAAGTGTTAAATAATGACTTTAATTTACAGTTTATAATTATAAAAATGGCAACAAATAGGTACCTATGTAGGTATTAATTAAAATAATAATAAAGTCATTACCTACGCATGTTTAATACAGAGTTTAAGGTGCAAAAATTTGACCAAAGGATTTATTATAATAACAAAGGCGAAACTCTGACAGTGAATCGATTACGAGTAACGAAGGTCAGAGGGTTTGCGAGTGTGCGTGTGTATGCAAGTATGCAGCGAGCTCGGCGTCGCTGCTGCACGCCTGCACCGCGGGCTGCACCACCCTCCCCCCCTCGCTCGCGGCTTCTCGCTCGCCGCCGTCTTGCCGTTGCCTGTCTCACCTCGCGGCCGGCAGCCTTGCGCGACGCGCCGCGCTCTTTCACATTCAAAATTATTCGCAACCATTGCAAAAACTCTCTGTGCAATAAAAATATTTTACCTCTCGCTGCGGTCGCAATTAGGCTTTAAACAGAGAGATTCTTTAAAACTTTACAAACAAATTAAGTGCCTTTGAAACTTTGAATGCACTCCTCGTTGCATATCCCGCTCGCGTCGTTATGAGAACCCCGTACTGGCGGTCACGTTGACGTCGCGCGGTGCCGCCATATCTGTCTCGGCCACCAACTAGCAAAATTAATAGGTAATTATTTTCGTGTACAGTGCTTCCGATACATTTTTTCGTTAAGTGTTTGTGTGATATAGTGATTTTAATGTTTTGGTATAATCTACGTTGGTTCTAACTGGATTCTATTTGGAAATTGTGGCGCGCGCCGGCCGGTTCTTATCGGGTGCATTGCAGTTGCACTCTCAACTTATTGCAGTTTTGCATTCGGCAAAGTTTCATGCGCGGAAAGTTTTTTGTGATCGTACATTACCTCGTATGGAGTTCTAAAAGTGTTTTAAAGTGATTATTTCAACTAAAGTGATATGTGTAACAGTTTATAAAGAGCTGTCACAGTTTACTCTGATGTGTTATTTCGGTCATTGACCGCCGGATTTTGCAACTCCGTTATTGTTTAGGGACGATGTTAGAATTTTGACATAATACCGATTTTTATTTTTAGGATAATTCAAATTGTGTCACATCACTAGAAGAAAGCTATGACCCGCGCATTCGCTTTTTGAAATTTACCATCACCCGGATGGAATGAGGAGTGCACAATCCCATTGTTTCACAGTTTCATATGTTTGAACATCATTTGTTTTTTTGTTTTTCGGACGATTAGAGAGTTGTCAATTTCTTCCAAAATTACAAAAATTACAAAATAAGGTAAATATAATTATTTCTACAAAGAAACTTAAAAAAATGCAATTATTTCACTATGATAATTAATTTTATTTAAATATTAGTCAGCACCGCTCTCACGCGTGGCTTTATTGAAATTTTGTCGAATGACATCATCTGTAGGCGAGCCATAGAAAATAATTTCCAAGTGTGTTCTAATCCCAAG
Organism: Acleris holmiana; assembly: GCA_949316455.1. NCBI lineage: Eukaryota > Metazoa > Arthropoda > Insecta > Lepidoptera > Tortricidae > Acleris > Acleris holmiana. Next base: position 5,820,678 of record OX438771.1, on the reverse strand, counting down.
GAAACTATGCAGAAGTTTTTATTAAAATACTTAATTTGAAGTTCTTACATAGTACAGAAGAATAGTGTGTTGTGTGTACAAAAGTTTCATAATTGTGCAGAATGGCGGAGGGCAATGGAGAAATATCCATCGAAGAAGTGCCCGGAAAGGACTCCGACATTGGCCGAACACCAGATTACCGCAAACTAATTGACTATGGCTTGGATCCTAAGGTGAGTCGTCTTGGCTATTCTTTAGAAGTTTTCACCAGTATGAGATTATTTGTAATTTCAGGATTATATAAAAAAAAACATTGAATTATTTAATTAAAATTTGAATTGGCCTCTGTAAGATAGCGCTGCGAGGCAACATTTGGTTTTATTTGGACAGCCTGCAAGATTTGTTGTTTTTAAATTTGTAAGTAGTATTGAGTAGAACAACAGTAGTTTTATTGCATACATTTTGGGCTTTACAATGGTTTTTGGGCATTTTATCTTGGGGCCGCTTCAAAGTTAAAACTTAGTATCGGGGTATGGGGCAATGTCAAGAGTGGGTTGAACTGGAACAAAGCTTGCTTTATGCTGTTTTAAATTTAATTGGGGCCAAGTGCTGTTGACCTTGATATTATCATTTTTCACCGCTTTAGTCTTATTAGGCTTGATTATTGAATAGTGCCTTAGTAAATTAATATCCAATAAGATTCTTATTAGATTATTTATAGAAAAATTAGGAAAATAGAGTTTATTATCAATATCATTATTCACTAATTTAGTTTTATTAGGCATTATTATTGAAAAATGCCTTTGTAAATTAATATCCAATAAGATTCTAATTAGATTTTTTACATAAAAATATTTGGAAAATAGTGTTGCATTCTTCAATTGTCTTGAAGGAAATGTTCTAGAATATTTTTGACTGACATTAATAAATTATAAAATATTAGTAGTCTCAGCATTTATCAATTTTGAATGTTTGATTTAGGGTAAGACCTCTAGTCCTATTCATTTATTATTTACTTTCTGTAGCCAATGTGTGTTTGTTTTCAAAGTGTGTGGAATAGCCAGTTTGTTTTCCCAAGCACTATCTCCTGGTGACTTTCTCTCCGATATAAGGGTGAACGGTTTGACCCCTGCATTACCTATCTGTTTACCTGCAGTCTTGGTGATTGCATGTATTGTTTTTTAAATACTGTTGCTATGAGTCTACAGAATGTACTGCAAATAAACTTCATATCACCAGTGTTTTTATACAACTATCTTTTTCTTACTAATCTTATGTGAAAGGGATAACAGGTTACAGCTTCTGTAATAAAGACTACTGCTGGCACTACTGTCCCTGAGGTAGTCTGACATGTTTTCCTTGTCTGTACCTGGGTGTAAAGCCAAGGCTCATGTTGACCTTCAGGGCAACATTTTTAATGTCAGCCAGTATTGTGGGTTTTTGAAATTTACCATTTTATAGTATATGTCTTTTAAGATTGTCAATGGAGTTACTTTACTTTATTTACTGTGTATAGCTATTTTTATAAAAATGATGTTGTGGATTTTAGGGTCTTATCTAATTAATACATATTTACTTAAGTTATCTATTTGCTCAAGGGATTCTTTAATTACATGATAAATACACTGGTCTAAGTAAAAAAAAATCAATTAAATTAGCTTTATCCCATATTTTTATTTTAACGTTCAAATACCTATCTAAAAATAATAATTATGACTAAGCTTCTTTGCTTGGTGACAGAATTGGCCAGGCCGGCCACAGAGCCCACAGATAAAAAACGGGCATCCAGTATTACCACACACAATAAGTTTTCCTAGAATGACCTTTGCTATTTATTGAATTGAGTATAAATATTATAAATTACTCATATTCATATTATTTAAGTATATCAAAAAGGCGTTGCCATGGCGAGCATTAAAGTGATAGGTAATAGCATTCTTTAAGGCTTAGATTACCTGTGCACATTCAAGAAATTGATTATTAACGCGCCTCGTTACTACACTGTCGGTGGACTGATAATACGTTTTTTATCACGATAAATGATTCAAGTTTTAAGAAGGTAGTTGAAACGGCTACCAGTCTACTTTGGTCGTTGTTGGGAATGTGTAATTGGAAATATCATTCCGAATTTCTATAAATGTTAAAATTTTTATATTTGGGTACGAACACCGAAATCCATACAATAACGGGCGTGATTGAGATCATCAATTGATTTATGGCATATCATGTCCCTTTCCAAAATTTCAAACAACAACGCCTCTTAAATAAAAGCAAAAGCGCACACTTAGCACTATGTACCTAAATACAAAGATAAGAGTGATTTCTCTAAAGAGTTCAAAATCTTAATTAAGATGCTTACACAAATAGGTAGGTATTATTATTATTAATGGTATTTATACTGTGTTGTATGCGGTATGTTATGTGGGAATTCAGGAACGTAAGTTGTGAAGCCATACTCAAGGCATTCGTTTACGTTCCAGGTAGCTGCTAAGCTCGACGACATTTATAAGACTGGAAAGCTAGCGCACGTGGAGCTGGACGAACGTGCGTTAGACGCCTTAAAAGAATTTCCATCCGATGGTGCTTTAAGTGTTCTTGGACAATTTTTAGATTCAAATCTCGAGCATGTATCGAATAAAAGTGCTTATTTATGTGGAGTCATGAAGACCTATAGGTGAGTGTGTTATAATTACCTATTAGCGCGTAAAGGGATAGACTTTTCACTCGGATACATTACCGCGTCCCTTTCATGTAAAGGGTAGAGGTAGCGGTCTTTGACATGTTTTTCAACCCGGCAACCCGCGCGGATTATTGGACGGTTGCCAAGTGGTCAGACCGTTTATCTAGGTCACAATCTAAAAAAATTGATTTGGCGCAATATTGGTTTTGTTCTAGCGAATTTTAAATTGTGAATAATTGAACACTTGGGCCTACTAGCGCCCTCTTGTTTCCTTTTTGAGAATTATCGTAGCGTCATCTATGCCTAGATCGAGGGATAAGCTAAAATGTAGAAATAAGAAAATTTGATTGACAGTAGGTACTAGGTTTCCGTACGTATTTTTGGCGGTTTCACTTTCCGAATAAACTAAGCTTGTTGCATCGAGGCCCTTAACATCTGTTGCAGATCAATACAAAATTCGTAAGGCAATGGAACAAATAGGAATCACCCGTTTGTTTCGGTCAGAAATAAATAGTGGCATGGAAATGGTTTAATGAAAAGTAATTAATAAACTGATATTCAGATAGGAACAAATACAAATGTTGCAGTAGACGGGTAGAAGCTACAAACGACGAGAATTTTTAATTGGACATGTCCCTATCGCAACATTTACATAAACCTATTATAATAGGGTTTGCCATGCCTAGATACTTGGTAATATAGGTTATCGTCTTTGAGTAAGACAGTCTGTATAGTTAGAAAATTGCCTTTGAAAGATAAATGTTTACTTTAAAATCAATTTTTATGCGATTGCCTAATACGGAACTTAGTATTAGATCTTCTTAGGAATGAGAGTTCAAGTAATGTATTAGCTTTGTGCACTGAGCGCGCGCCGGCAAAGTTTAGTCGCGCGCAGCCTCTCGATTCGCTGTAACAAGATCATTTTGACGTTCTATTTGTCCCCGTGTCCGTATGTTTGCACCGTTCGCGAGATTAGATTACGGCTGGTCATTAGCCTCTGCAGCCATTGCATGATGCAGAAACTCGTTTGCAAGCTTTATATTCGCGTCGCAACCCAACCCGAGGCAAATAACCGCGCCTGCCGATAACTGAATAAATATGCGCTCGATCTTTTTCCTACAGTGATTTAAAACGCGGTACATTTACTCGTGACCAATGACATTATAATTGCAAGCGCGTTGAAAAGAACCCAGGTTAAAAATAAAATTCGTACCGGAATATTTTACGATATGGGAGCCTTGCGCTTCAATGCTATTGTGTTTAACGCGGGTCACATTTCACCGTGATTTATTGCGCGATCCGGAATTGCCGCACGTTGCAAACTGCTCCAACACGTCGCGCAAGAACGGGATGGGTATATTGCAGTGTCGCAAATCGGTCCGAATTGCAGTAGTTAGTTACATGTTTTTGTTGGGTTTCAGACAAAAAAGCAGAGCGGGCGTGCAGGGCGCGCCCGTGCTAGCTGCTGCTGTCCAGGTGAAGGGTCCCGATGAAGAGAAGATCAAACTCATACTAGCCAGGACTGGGTACACGTTAGACGTGACCACAGGTCAGTGCAATAACCTGTGGAGGTCGAACCAATTTTAGTTTGATTACAGCGCCATCTCTTGAAAATAACGTATACTACCTTGTTTCTTATTAGAAAAAGAAGTTAATAGCACATTACGATTGAGAACAATAGAGTTGGAACTGTTTAGAGATACTTTATTTGATGCCGCTGTTTTTATTTCGTTTATCTTCCGCCAATTATATATTTTCTTTCCCCGAGGAAGCTCCGCGTAGGATTCTAATAGCTCCGGTATGTAAATAGGGATGCGTCTGAGTTTTAAAGTAGGTATAGTAGCTGGTTAGTCTTGTTAGAATCATATTAGAATATAAACCTATTAAAATAAAATATTAATCTTACAGCATAGACTACTCATTTCCAGTTCTCATTTGCTTTTTAATTTTTTATATGTAATTATGAAACTGAAATAAAATTCGGTGATTAATAATAATACAATATTAATTATCATTCAATTTAAAACTCCAGGGCCAAACAAACTTTCGGAACCGTCTGTCGCTCACATCTGATACGCCGTCGATACGCTAAGATGAACAATTTAAACTCATGTCCATGTTTACCATTTCATTTTTACCATAGTATTTTCATTGTTTGATATCTAAACCGATACTAATCTGAATACTACAGTTACCGCGACACCGAAATTCGCGCGCTTTTCTCCATTTGCAAGTCATTCACCCCACGCAAACGGATTCCCGCCAATTTCGTCTCACGGGCCAGACTGTACTGTATGCCTTAAAGTAGCTGCACACCTTTGTACCTTGTCGCATTGAAGCTAAAGACAGATTAGTGCAGCAGTTCACACATGAGATTAAAGTGACAAAGCACTAATGTGTTCAGATATAAGGCCGGCAGTACCTAGTCTAGGAATTAGTCGCTTCCCAATCAATAGTTTAAGAGTACAGTAAAGTAATATAATTTTTTAAGAGCCTGGTGTCAGGGTTTAGTCTTAGTATGCTTAGGGCTTTAATCATATTTACGAAAGCCTTTTAGAAGGCTGGATATTTCTTGATTTGTGTTTGTTTTCTTATACATAAGAAAACAAATCCGTAATACATTATGGATTAATTGAGCAATTAATAGTTTAGTTTTAGTATAGGTACTATGAAAATGCATTCTGGAATTTCATGAAATAAAAACCTCGATTTAATAATTGAAGACTATGGTGTCATGAACTTCGGATGATGACTTGCTCTTTGTATGATTGGCGATGTATAGAAGAAGAACAAACGTTGAATGTAACAAATTTTAATCCTTGATAATTACATTAGGTATAAATAATTACTTGATGCGACCCAAACTATGTGTCGTTAATATTAGGGAAATAATTATATATAAAATTGTATGTATGCTCGCGCTGTCAGCGAACGACGAAGAGTGCGGGTGGTGGGGCAATCCCTTAGATTGAAAGCTCTGCTTCCCGCGGCGGCACCTCACCCCGCTGTGGCCTAGTACTCGTCAGCTGTTGTTCTCGACATGCCGCCCGGCGTTGAAAGTCCTGGCTTTCAACAGGATCGTTGTCCAAAGGAAGAGGACATATTCGATTGAAGGCTCTTCTGATGATGCCTTTACTGGTTTGTATGTCTGCAACTCTGCTTACGCCATCAACTCCTGGATAGACTTCGACAATGCGTCCAAGGCTCCACTTCAAAGGAGGTAGTGCGTCTTCCTTGATGATGACCATAGTTCCTTTGTCTAGACGACCGTTTGAGTATCTCCATTTTGTTTTCTGCTGTAACTCCGAAACGTATTCCTTTTGCCACCTTAACCAAAAGTGTTGGCGGAGCTTCTCGACTCTATCCCATCGTTGCAGCCTAGTCGGTTTTATCTCATCAAGCTTTGGAACTGGCAGAGCAGTAAGAGGTCGTCCGATCAAAAAATGACCTGGCGTTAATGGATTAAGATCTGATGGATCTGCAGATATTGGTGATAGGGGTCGCGAGTTAAGTATGGCTTCTATCTGAACTAAAGTTGTATATAGCTCTTCAAATGTAAGATGAGAATCGCCTAATACTCTTACTAAATGAAATTTAAAAGACTTAACTCCCGCTTCCCATAGCCCTCCAAAATGAGGCGCGTAGGCAGGAATAAATTTGAAGTTTATGTTTTCATTCGCAACAGATTCCAATATGGATAAAGAATTTAGATTTAAGAATGAGTTTATTTCATTTTTAGCACCTTTAAATTGCGTTCCGTTATCAGAGAATATTGTAAGTGGCTTTCCACGTCGCGCAATAAACCTGCGTAAAACAGCAATGTATGCCTCCTTGGTTAAACTTGTGACGAGATCAAGATGCAGACACTTGGTCGCGAAGCACACGAACACTACGACGTAGACCTTTATTAGTTTACACCCACGCCCCTTGCGTTCAGCGGCGGTCAGTGGCCCGGCGTAGTCCACGCCCGTGGTTTGAAAGGGGTAGCCTGGATCGAGGCGCTGCTCAGGCAAATGGCCCATTATTGGATTGGCTGTTTGAGCCCTCATCCGGAAACACCTCTGGCAATTGTGTACGACAGATCTAGCCAAATTGCGACCACCTATGGGCCAAAACTGGTCCCTGATTGATGCTAGTAGTAATTGTGGCCCCGCATGCATTAAACGTAAGTGCTCAGCTAAGAATATGAGCTTTGTGAGTCTGTGTTTACATGAAAGTAATAATGGGTACTTTTTATCAAAGGCGAATTGGGAATTTGCCAATCTGCCTCCAACTCTAATTAATGATGAATCATCAATGAATGGTGATAAGCTTAAAAGTTCATTTTTATTGGATAAGATTTGTTTGTTTAGCAATTGATTGTATTCTTCAAAGGACTGTTGTTGTGACCACTTTATAAGTAGCATAAACGCATTGTTTATCTCGTCAGTGGCGAGTGGGCCAGACTTTTTAATATTGTCCTTAGAGCAATTATGAATAAAACGAAGTAAGAAGCCCAATGTTCTCTTTAATTTTAGTAATTTGGGAAATCGTTCTAAATTTATCAAATTATTGTTTACTTCTAAGGAACTTTTTGCACATGTAATCATCTCTGGCATGTCACATTGGGCGGTTCTGTGAATAAAATTACTTTTTGGCCAATTAGGTTCTGATGTTTTTAGAAAATCTGGACCCTTCCACCATAGTGATAATTTATTTAATTCTGACATGTTAACTCCACGAGTTAATAGGTCTGCTGGATTTTGAGCTGTTGGCACGTGACGCCACTCGTGGTTGACTGTAAGTTCTTGAATTTCAGCAACACGATTTTTAACGAATTGTTTTAGCTTGTTGGGTTGCGTTTGGAGCCAACCCAACACTATTGATGAGTCTGACCAGAGTATGCACCTGGAGACGCGTATGCGAAATGCCTTGAGCACCTTCTCAGTGAGCCGCGCCGCGACGAGGGCGCCGCACAACTCTAACCGTGGAATGGTCGTCGGTTTTAAAGGCGCGACCTTACTCTTCGCGCATAACAGGTTGACATCCACTTGACCGTTGTACTCCGATCTAACGAACAAGCACGAACCGTATGCGTCTTGAGATGAATCTGAGAAAGTGTGAATTTCAATCACACTATCTTGATTGTCATTGATTATACAGCGCGGAATTTTTAAATCATTTATAAAGCTTAACCCTAGAATGAATTTGTGCCATAATTCAGCAATGTTCATAGGCAATGCTTCATCCCAAGATAGCTTTAACAACCAAAGTTTTTGAAGCATGATTTTAGCTTGAATGACGCAAACGCATAATAAACCCAACGGATCAAATATCTGTCCTATAGCGGACAGCACAGACCGTTTGGTCGGATTTTGGTCAACTGTATGTTGAAAGGTGAAAAATAATTGGTCATTAGATGGTGACCAACCTAAGCCCAAGGTACTCGACGAGCCTTGGTCACCTAAGTTCAATGTTTGGATAGAGTTAGACTGAGAGAGCTCAATATTTGACCTGATCTTGCGCAGATTGAAACAACCCGTAGATAATATCTGACACACGCCTTCTTTTATTTTGATTAAATTCTCTTTTGTTTGCGAACCGGTGACCAAATCATCGACGTAAAAATCGTCACTGATTATTTGCGCCAGGTTTTGATCTTTGCATTCTAAGGCAAGTTGTTTCAAGCAGCGCACGGCCAGGAAGGGTGCGGATGCCGTGCCGTAGGTCACGGTATTTAATTTGTATAATTTAAGTTCTTGGCAAGGATTATCCCGCCAAATAATTTGTTGTAAATGTCTTTGTTTTTCATGTATAAGAACTTGCCGATACATCTTTTCGATGTCCCCGGTTATGACGTATGGATAATGTCGAAATCGCAATAAAATAGATATTAGATCGCTTTGTATGGTAGGTCCAACCATTTGGAGGTCATTGAACGAAACTCCTGTGCTTGTAGGCGCACTCGCATTGAACACAGCCCGTAGCTTGGTGGTTGTACTTTTCTCTCTCAACACTCCGTGGTGTGGAAGAAAATATGATTGAGTAGTATTTTGGGTCTGTGTAGACTCTGTCATGTGACCTAATTCTACGTATTCGGCCATGAAGTCTGTGTACAGTTGTTTTAATTGTGGTTGTTTTAATAACCTGCGTTCGAGTGAAAGAAAACATTGTTTAGCGCGTTGAAATGAATCACCCAAACAGGATTCCGGTCTCTTTAGAGGGACCGCGACAGAAAAACGTCCATCAGGCATTCGGGAACAATTTTCTATAAAGTGTTCTTCACATAAACGCTCTTCGACAGAATACACCAGCTTAGAATTGTCCGGTATCTCCTCAAGATACCAAAATTTAGCTAACTGTTCCTGTATTGTGTTATTTGTAATCAATGTGCATGTAATTGTATTTAATGAATTTGTATATGTTTGATTAAGACCACTGGTAGGCCCTGAAACTATGTAACCGAGTTTTGTCTCTTGAAGAATTGGACAGCTTTTACCTAAACGTATCTGACCTTGTTCAAGCAGGTCCCAGAAAATGTCTGCGCCGAGTAGAATGTCTATGCTCGACGGATTAAAGTATTCAGGGTCTGCCAGTGTGATGTGTGTAGGTATGTTTAGTTTAGGTGTGCTGACTGTATTAGTACAAAGCGTGGCAATGTTCGGTAAGACTAAGAACGACATAGTTGTATTGTATGGAGTCGTTCTTGACTCAATGAATGCATTGCAGCGCTTCGCTATTTGCGATACTGTATTGTTTATGCCAACTACGGATGACTGTGTTTGTGTATGTTTTAAACGTAATTTACGTAACAAGGAATCCGTGATGAAGGAAGCTTGGCTACCTGAATCGAGGAGAGCTTTAACCTCATGACGGTGGTTGTCCTTGTCGCAAATGTGGATCACTGCAGTTGAGAGCAGGACGCGCCCTGTCGGCTCGACTGAGAGCGACGTCGCGCCCACAACCGGTGGCTCAATTGTGAGTGGTGCTATGTCTTGATGTAGCACCGTATTGTGCTTCTGTGAACATTTCATGCATGGGCCCAATCTGCAAACGCGAGCCTGATGACCGGGGCGGAGGCAGTTCTCACATAACTTGAGCCTCCTCACCGACTCTGCTCTCTCGGTTAAAGATTGTCCTAGAAACTGGTCGCACCGGTAGATGCGATGATTTTGCATACACAAGGGGCAGCGATACTCGTATGTTGTTTGTTTGTATGTGACTGCTGCGAGACCTTTGTACTGCTGGGCAGGTTTGTATCTGTCAGTCTTGGCGCTAGTGTTACTGACGTTACTACTCATGTATATGGTTTCAAGTAAATCAGCCCTATTTTTTAAGAATGAAGTAAATTCTTTCAATTTAATGTTTTTCATACTACACTTGTGTTCTTCCCATTCCCGTAAAGTCCTAGCGTCTAATTTTGTACACATGATATATATTATAAGGGTATCCCATGACGTGGTGGGCTCGCCTAACGTGTCCAGTGCTCTTAAGTTCTTTGTAAATGTATCTATAATTCCACGTATTGCAAGGCAAGATTCCCTTTTAATTGGCTCTAAAGAAAACAAAGCTTGTATGTGGTTCTGAACTAGCAGTCGCGTATTATCGTATCTGTCGCATAACAAATCCCAGGCTATGATATAATTACAAGAGGAAAACTCTAAAGATCTTATAACCTGAGCAGCACCCCCCTCCAGCGACGCTCTCAAGTAGTGGAACTTCTGTATGTCCGAAATCGAGGTGGCTTCATGTATTAACGAAATAAATGTATCGCGAAACTCTAACCAATCCTCATACTGACCGCTGAACTTAGGGATTTGGATGGTGGGCAACTTGACACCGCGTGTGCTCGTGTGCTTGGCCTTCGCTCGCGTCTGCTCGTCACCAGAAATGTACGAACTGCTGGATGAGTCATTGTCAACCTTATTTGCGGATTTACTGGCGTTTAGTATTTCCTGCGCAGACGCAATGATTGCGTAAAACAAGTTTTCAAAGTCAGTTTGCTCAGCTGAGTGAATTGCTAAATCCTTTTCATCCACTTTGCATTCAATGGAGGCTTGAATCTCCTCAAATTGATCTAAAAGCGCATCCGCCTTTTTTAAGCGAACTTGAAGCTCGATTGATTGTACTGACGTTACAGTATCCAATTTATCAACATAGTTGATAAAGTTCGTTAATTTAGCCTTGACGACGCCACGTTTCTTAATAAGTTCCTTTACTTCTAATGTTGACATAATGACGGACTATGGGAATTGAGATAAGACGGCTAAAACGTAGTAAATTGTAATAAAATAAACTGTAAATTATCTAATTGCCCCGTAAAATTAATAATTCAATGATCGATATAAGCTTGTATAAGTTGTAAAGACACAATAAATAAATAACTCAATAAATAAATAAAATCATCAATACATCAGTTAAAGTCTATTTATAGATAAGAAGACTCGTTTGCTCACAGCTGTGTCGGCCGGCAGACAGAACAAAGGCGCGGCGAAGCGCGCTCGAAACTACCTGTCCTTTAGCGCTAAAGTGATTTTTATGTTATTACTACGTATCGATTTTGCAATTCAAACAAATTATTTTAGTTATTTACTTATTATGAACATTAATAATTGTATGCATTTACTAAATAACTACTAAATTCGTTCAGTGCCGGTGACACGTCGGCGTACTTTAATAAAATAACATATAAATAATTCTCAATTGTTGGCAATGAACGCGTTATACTTTACATTATAAAATAAACACTTCAATTGAAATAAGATTGTCTCAAAATGTAATTACGGGCATAATAAAGAAAAATAAACAAATTGTTTTAGATAAATTGGAACGGACTCACTTTTATCACTCGTTTCGGCCTTTTATCCCAAAGCGATCCGATTGCTTTTGCGTAATATGCTTGTTAAATCCATTTACACATTTACTTCACTTATAACTGCATATTCCTGGTTTCCTTGTTTTATGTAAATATCTTGCGTTTATACGTATATAGGCTGATTTCTTGGACTCTTCGGTTCCAGCTGATACGCGATGTTTGGATTCCTGATAGGGCTTACGTTCTCTTGTATATATATTCGGCTTCGAGAAGGACCATGAAGACTATGGTGTCATGAACTTCGGATGATGACTTGCTCTTTGTATGATTGGCGATGTATAGAAGAAGAACAAACGTTGAATGTAACAAATTTTAATCCTTGATAATTACATTAGGTATAAATAATTACTTGATGCGACCCAAACTATGTGTCGTTAATATTAGGGAAATAATTATATATAAAATTGTATGTATGCTCGCGCTGTCAGCGAACGACGAAGAGTGCGGGTGGTGGGGCAATCCCTTAGATTGAAAGCTCTGCTTCCCGCGGCGGCACCTCACCCCGCTGTGGCCTAGTACTCGTCAGCTGTTGTTCTCGACAATAATACTGATAGCTCATTTCGTCATTTAATTTAGTAAATTATTATTTCAGTTCTGTCGAACTGCCAGAAGTAGGTTTTTTGAGAATGTAACAAATTGGGATATATTGCATATACAATGCCATGTTAATTTGCCTGGACCTACAACATGGAAAAGATCTATGTAATAGGTATCTTAACAACTATACTATACTATTAACTATAGTGCTGGCTATAGTTTCCTTGCCTTTGATTCTAGTTATGATCAGTGGCAGCTAAGTGGTGGCGCTAAACGTTAATATCACTGAAGGATATATCCGAATCACAGGTTTAACGACAACGACAGATAAATCCGTAACAACAAACATGGGTTTTGGTAATATAACCGTAAGGTTGAACTTCGCTTGACTTGGTGTTGAAAAGTTGTAACTGAATACCTGCATTGCAAACCATCTTCTATTGACCAATTCACGTTTGGCATCGAGAAATATATAATTTAAAAAAATACTTGAATGGCTCCGAGAAAAGGATGGTACGGCCGTGCCTCTTTGTTATGCTTGACTTGGCGGGGGCACTGCCGTGCCCCCAGATTCAACGCCAACAACAGATAAATACGTCTCGGTTGACAGCTCAAATTAGACCGAAGTATGTATGGTGCAACGTTGAAATCAGCTCTGATTTGAAATTGTCAATGTTGTGTAATATCGACTTTCGTATTTCGACTTTACGTTAAAAATGTGAATGTTGTCTGTGGGTCAGGTCAGCGCAAGTACGGCGGGCCGCCGCCCGGCTGGGAGGGCGGCACGCCGGGCGCCGGCTGCGAGGTGTTCTGCGGCAAGATCCCCAAGGACATGTACGAGGACGAGCTCATCCCGCTGTTCGAGCGCTGCGGGCCCATCTGGGACCTGCGCCTCATGATGGACCCCATGACCGGCACCAACCGCGGCTACGCCTTCGTCACGTTCACTTCGCGCGACGCCACGCAGCGCGCCGTGCAGGAGGTAACCCAGGACAACCATACCGGCGAGACCGTCTCGGTTCAGATCAACCTCAAAAACTGTTACTGACCCCTCTTTTCAATCGTTTTGACCAAAGAATTATACATTTTTAACTGGTTTCCGACGGGTAAACAACTGGGGTAGAACTGAGATGGTTGTCGTCGGACGCTTTCAAACGAGCCTAAACTGTCGCTATGGCAATGTGTCGCGTTTTCGTTAATCGATTCTGAGACTGCACCGAGTCGGACTTGATCATAGGAAATGCGATTGGGTGTAAATAATGAGGAGTGGTGTACGGGCGCGGTTGGCCCGCGCGCGTGCGCCGCTCCTCGGCTTGGCGAGGCGGCCAGCGGGCGCGGCGCAGCCCGGCTGGCCGCCGCTAGCGACACGTCGATGTTACCGAGCACGTCTGTCCCGACTGCCGACGTTCAGCACAGTGCGTTTCTTTTATCGCTAAACTAAAAGTTTCAGTACATTCAAATTGGTAACGCTAAATTGTTTAAAATTAAACTTTTGTGATCTAACGAAATTTGTTGCCATTGATCTGTGATTGGTGCAATGTTAATCTGAAGCAAAATTTATTCTAATTTGACATCTACTTTCCAGGTTACTCGCCGAATGTTTAAGTATAATCCCTTGAGAGACTAAACTCACTGCACATAGCAACCGCGGCTTGGCGGCTCCACGTCCCTTGTATATCCGACTCCCTCGGGTCTAACCATCGGCTCGCTAAATGTATTCTCCATTTAAGAATCTGCTTTCAACACCCCGTAATATGTTTTTGATTGCATTCAAATCCTGAGAACGGACTCAGTAAAATATTCTACTATTAGAATCGTAATTTATACTTCAAGTAATATATTACTTGACGAGTAAACTTCATAATGTGAGTTTTGGATGTAGCTTTACCAGGTCTTTGTCCAAAGAAACATTGAGGTTGCCCACCGGAGCGACGTTACTAGTGTAAGGAATGCTGTCGCGGGTGTGTTCCGTTATTGTTAATAAAATATATAGTTATAATAGCTATTTCACTTGCCATGAATGTCACTTGTTAGTCCTTGCTCGATCTATAGCGAACTTAGTCGATGGTTGGACTCCGCCGGAGCCGTCAAGCCTAGGTCGTTTGCAAGATTACCGGCCACTCACGCCTGTAATTCTGCAAGGCTATCATTTGCCTGTCGATTATTCACAGACATTTGGGAGTTTTAGATTTAAGCTTCTTCTATCATTTAAACTGCATGCCATTAATATCCCCACCATTGGCGGCCACTCGCGTTCAAGGACAAAAGATTGTGTTACATTTCGATTATTGGTTTAATTTAGTTCGTGTTTAATCAGTGAAAAATAGTAAAACTCGCGTGGCCGCCGCCTCAATGTAATCACTGAATTGTGTAAATGTGCAACATAACACCTGTATACTGAACTAGCCTCGCTTGTCCTGAGACATCATTCCCGTTCTTTACTGTGCACCTCGTTCAATTTTAAGTTGCTTTTTTTTTTGTTACCATCACACTTGTATTCGCTTTTTTTATTTTTCACTTAAACGGTCCACTTCACAGGGTTAACTTTCAATTGGCTTCAAAAAGTTCTCCGGCTGAGAATGTAATATATGTCAGGCTCTCCTCTTTGCTCCGTCAACACTTTCGGCTTATCATCGTCAGTTAACTCATCACGATTGGCTCTAACCGTCATCGCACGCCGCGCGCGTCAGCTTACGTCTACAAAATTCATCCACTCGGCTCAGGAGGCGACCGACCGACCGACGACTCGGCCGATTCTCGAAATGATACGTTTTTCAAAATTTTTCCCTTGTTATTTTTCCCACAGCTCGATAATCACGAAATAAAACCAGGGAAGACTCTCAGAATTAAGGTTAGCGTACCGAATCTGCGACTTTTCGTCGGCAACATTCCCAAGTCTAAAGGCAAAGAGGAGATACTGGAAGAGTTTGGTAAATTAACAGGTAAAGTGTCACTCGAATGATTAAAGAGTTAATAGAGTTGGGTTGAGTGCGCGGGGCTTGGTGTGGACCGCTGGGTGCCCCGCTTGCTCCCGCTTGTGCCTGCTCCCTGCTCCCCCCGCCGGGCGGGCCGCGCCGCGCGCGCGACCCCCCCAAGGCTATTCTCCTCGAATTGTTCTTGCAGCTGAATGATTATGAAATTCGAAAGGGGAAAAAGATTGGCGTTACGGTTTCCTTTAACAATCACCGGTTATTCGTGGGGAATATCCCTAAGAATCGAGATCGGGACGATTTGTTTGAGGAGTTTACTAGGCACGCACGTAAGTCCTTGTCGAATTCATAATAAGTGCTATTCCGTGGTGGTTGTGGTGGTTCTCAGTTGCGCCCGGCGCCTGACCGCGCGGGCGGCGCCTGCTCCGTCTTCCGCCTCGCCCTCCGCTCTGACCCACCCGAGGCCGCTGGAAGATTGGCTCTACGAACCGATAAACGGAACCTGTGACTCAATGCATCCTTACCGCTGTCTGTCCGTCACTTCTTTCAATTCCGCATCAAACTTGCCACATACTCGCGTGGTCAGGCGCTCGTGCTTAATATTTTTGTGATATTTAATGAATGTATGTAATGTATGTGCCAACTGAGAACGATAACTTTGAGCCGGAAAAGAGTGTTACCCCGACGATTGGCTTCCGCATTGAGAATGCTCATTTGTAATGACTGGAGAATCTTTCTGTTGTTCTCTAGAATAGCTCTTCAGTACCGTATATGTTGTCCTGAAATATCATTTGATTTGCTTAATTCGTAGTGTTCGGAATGCTCCTAAAGCGGAAGGGTCGAGGGAAGCTTTTTGACTATTTGCCGCGCTCGCCCTCGCCCGCATGTATGTACTGACTCTGTGTTTTGCAGCGGGACTCGTCGAAGTTATTATATATAGTTCGCCCGATGATAAGAAGAAAAATAGAGGATTTTGTTTTTTGGAATACGAGTCTCACAAAGCGGCGTCCCTAGCTAAGCGCAGGCTGGGCACCGGTAGAATAAAGGTGCGTATATAACGACTTATTTTAGTGTCTCGTCTATAAAGATATTATAAAGTTGGTGAGTTTTTGAGATTGTTGTTGTACTCCGGATTGGTCTAGTACACATTCGTCAGATTCCTTTTTCGTCAGAATAAATTATAGCCTGTTTTTTTTCGGACGAAAACGGACTTTCGAGCAGATTCCGCTATCGTCAGAATAAACACATATTACCTGATACGCGGATGACCATAGAATACGTAGGTAGGTTTAGGTTATGTTAGTTTTGCAGCAGGCCCGGAGGGCCAAACCATCCAGAAATAGGAGCTCCGCGCAAGCGGAGCTCCGTCGACACTGCCTAATATTAAATAATATAATGTAACAAATAAATAAATTATAAAAATTAACCAAAGTTTTTTCTATCCAAAAAGTAATTCCGTTTTCGTCCGAAAAAAAACAGGCTATAATTTATTCTGACGAAAAAGGAATCTGACCAATGTGTACTAAATCTCCGGATTTACTGTCCCGAGAAAGTACATAGGGTGCTTTTTATCCCGTAAACATTGGGCGTTTTTCTGAGGGATTAGCGATAGACTTCTGCGCGGACGGAGTCGCAGGAAACAGCTAGTCTTGATGAATGGTAGATTGTTAACTAAGGGATAACAGTGGTCAATAGCATCACGAGATAATATAGCTGCACGGAGTTAGGCCAGTGTGCCTATAAGTTCAGGAGTGTCATTGATACTTTAACCTGAGCTAATGTTTTGACTCTTAAGGAAACTAACAAAAATGCTCTGTTATTAAAATAACATTACATTTACATTTCACACTACATTGAAGTTTTTAAATTAGTTATTTCGTAATGGCTGTATACGATTCGTCCATGGTCTTCGCTAGTTCCCTTCTTGGGGATGGAATACCACCTTCCTGTTGTTGATGGACGGAAATCCCTACTTTCCGAACGGGTGAAAAGTAAATTGCTCTAATACCAGTTCGGAATGGGAGTAAAAACATAATAATGTATGATTTTTTGTGGCAGGTATGGGGCTGTGATATAATAGTGGACTGGGCCGACCCTCAAGAGGAGCCGGATGAGAATACGATGAGTAAAGTGAGTACACATTCAGCTCACATTTAAACTACGTAACTTAATAGGTGTCTACACTTTCCACGAGTTGCAACCAATTATTAATACTTAATAACCGTTACGACTTACGTCAAATCACTACATAGTATAAAACAAAGTCGCTTTCTTTGTCCCTGTGTCCCTTTGTATGCTTAAATCTTTAAAACTACGCAACGGATTTTGATGCGGTGCAGTGATTCAAGAGGAAGGTTTATATGTATAATACTTTAATCCGGAGCGAAGCGAGGGCGGGTCGCTAGTACAAAATATGCGTCACTCGCACGCCAAACATGTATACATTATGCAAAATTTAACTCGATCCATACGAAATAACGTCTCTTTTAAACTGTACCTTTGACCACTATAAGTGTCGGTGGCGTTGTACATACGCACGACAGCTCATGACTTCTTTAGTCGTCATTAGCGTTCAAAGGGTTAACGGCCGCACTCAGTTAATGAAGATTAAATCATTCATTAGTACCTATTTTTCTTACACGTTTGTCTCTATGTACATGGCTGCAAGTAGCTGCATTATTTTGTACTTTGTTGCTTTAAAGCCTTTGCAAGATGAGTGCAGCAGTTCACACATTACGTTAAAGTGACACAGAACTAGTGTGTAGCTACTAGGCCGACCGTACAACCTACAGTACTAACACTTTTTCCGACAATAAGGTAAGAATGGTTAAGAATGTCTCCTTTAACCCAAAGCAGAGGGAATATCCCATCATATTCTTTTTTTTTTGTTTTGATGTCTAAACAGTTAAAAAAAGCCAATAAAAAAAGACGGGTTGCACTCCGGGAGTGCCGGCAGAAGTGAAAACTTAAATATTAACGTTGTGCATTTTTGATATTTTGGTATGGTTAGGCTGTCACCATCCATGGATGCGCGTGGCACGCTGTAACATAAACACACACGAACAATCGCGCAAGCGCCCTGCGCCGCCTAAACGAAACAGCAGGCGCATGCATACATTTTCGCCGCGCCTTAGAAAGAGAGGGGGATACTTCCTCTCCTACGCCGTTGAGATTGTCATCGTAAGATTTTCAACCGTGATTGCCCGAATACGGCGTTCAAAAAGCGTGTACTTTATTTTTCCGGCTCTTCTTTTGAAGATAAACGTATGAAGAGGCTTTAGTCCAGTTGCCTTCAGGTGGCTTGTGTGCTGGTTTGCCTTCTTCATGCCGTAATAGTACATAATTGCCTAGGCCGGGAGTAGGGGACTGCCTGACGAGGTGGTTAGCGGGCCGAACCTTGGTCAGGCCTGCTAAAATACGAGTCGAGCAAACCCATTTCCGCCGAGGCATATATTATAATGCTTTTCTCAAACAATGCGAGGAATTGTACAAATGCATAATTTAATTAGAAGTATTTGTTAAAAAAAATATCGCGACGAATTCAGAGAGTATCTCCTTTTGAAAACTACAAGTATTGAGATAAGATAATTTCACAATGACCCGCCGCCGCCGCCGCCCAATGCTGCCCCCACCTTTTGTTAAGTTGGGTGTTAGGGATTTTTTAGTGTCTCTTTGATTTTACTGGCAAAACAGATCATTTTTGAATAAAATATCGCAGCGGGCAGGAATGTGTTTTCCTACATTAATTATTTTACTAGTATGAAAAAATGGGGCTCTTTCCGTTTTTCACAAGAAAAGCTATCCTTTCCGATCATGTCAAAGTCAAGTCAATGTCAGTATACCATGTTTGAGAAAACTGATTTATGTGCAGCAGACTCCAAACTGTCAATGAGTTCAACGCTTCGACGTCTTGGTGACAGTCGATTGCAGTTGTATTATGCTGGGTACTAAGATGGGCCAAAAAATGTTTAATATTGTTTCGCCACAAGTTTCTTTACTACTTTAGGGTATACCGAGTTTTATTGCATTCGAATAAATTTATAGGTCCCCATAATGTTAAAATTGTTTTATAAAAATGTATAGAGCTTGACACTCCAATAAAGATATCAAATGGAATCCTTTTTAACTCGGCCGTCATTACGGACAATACGGAAACACGTCAAAGACGATAACGTTTTTACCGTGTA
The DNA here is from genome assembly GCA_949316455.1 of Acleris holmiana. Lineage (NCBI taxonomy): Eukaryota > Metazoa > Arthropoda > Insecta > Lepidoptera > Tortricidae > Acleris > Acleris holmiana. The sequence goes on along the minus strand of OX438771.1, from coordinate 5,801,511 downwards.
GAATCTCTGCCCAGTTTTATTAAGGCCCCGTTAGTAAATACACTCAGGGGATATGAAAACGGGTCACTTTCTATGGAAATTCCGTACTAAGTGACCCGTTTTCATTGCTCTCGAGTATATATCAGATCAAATTTTAGTAACTTCATAAAAAAAAACTTGTTTGGAATTTGATATAACCGATATTTATAAAACCCAGCCTAATGATATCAATTGATAAGATGACGCTGTATCCTTTGTTGCAGCAGTAGACAAAGAACTACTTCTGTTTTTAATCCTTGCTAAGTTTACTAGATGTCTTCTTCTTCTTCTTCTTGTAGATCCTTTTGGCAAAAACTAAGCGTTTTGGACCACCCTACGTTCTCTTCTTTTCGTTTTAACTGGCTATTCCCAAGGTGCGTTGTCTTCACTCCAGGTGAAAGTGCTGTATGTGCGGAACCTGACGCAGGAGATCACGGAAGAGGCGCTGAAGGAGCAGTTCGAGCGGTTCGGGGCCGTCGAGCGCGTCAAGAAGATCAAGGACTACGCCTTCGTACACTTTGAAGAGCGGGACTGTGCTGTCAAGGTAATAGCTGTACTGCTTCAGTCTTCTTGATTACACAAGTGTGAGAGCGAGGCCACAAGACGTGCGGTGCGCTAGCGCTAATGATGTCATCGTTATAGTTGCCATATATTGCCACTTTTTTAGGGGCCCAACCAGGCCTCAGGGTGTTTTGACACGCTTAACCCCTTAACGCATAGCATGTGGAAAGTGAAACGCTGTCTTTAAAGTATATTTCCTAATTTGAATTTTGACAAAGCTACGAATCATGCTGCATAAATTAAAAGTTTGAAGTTTACTTAATGTTGGTTTGAAAATTAACTTTAAAGTCATCGCTTTTCTTATTTTTTTGATTAATTTTAGTTCAAATCATCATAAGGACCCATTTAAAAATATAATACATGCATGTAGCCATATATGGCTTCCTATGCAGTAAAGGTCTATTCATAGACCTTCATTGTAGTAAATTGTTGCGTCATAAAATGCGTCTTCGCGCCTGGTGACCTGGACTCTGCCTTGGGCACGTCGCTTATCGTTGCGTTGCGACCTCGTCGTCGTCGTCTTCGACCTTGCATGTTGTAGTTTGGCCTCGCCACTCTTAAGGATGCAAGTCCTAATGTGCAATAGGATACATAATCAAGACAACTTAATTAAAAAAATCTTAAAATGGTAATTTAGTTCATATTACTTTGTTTAAAATATTAAACTTGGCCTTTTAGAGCAAAAGTATTTGAATTTTATTTCCTTGCTGGTATACAAATTCCCATTCACAAAAAACCTTCCTGTTTGTTCCAGCGTCAACGTACTCGCTTACATGCTTAAGTTAAATTAAATAGAAGGCCGTGACTTCGTGAATTAAATACAAATGACAATCCGGAAACGTCAAGTCGTCCTAGGTCTCTATTCCAATTTGGTTTAATCCATTTTGCTTTTACTTTGCAAACATATTGTTGACATACAACGTGTTACAAAATAATCCGTAAAAAGAAATTACAAAAGTAGTGTCAACCCTTATTAAATAACGTCAGTTCAGTATCTTAGGTATACAGTGTACTAGGGTTGACACTACTTTCGTAATTTCTTTTTTACGGATTATTTTGTAACACGTTGTATAGTAGCGTTTAATGTCAAGTGAATAAGACCTACCATTACATTACGTCAGTAGCACCTAATATGATGATAATGTAGAAGCAAGAGAGACTAAAAGTGTTAAAAATAGCCTCGGAACAGCCTGTTTAATGTCTACAATAAGCAAATAAAGGCGTACAAACTTGCTGCCCGGCTAGTAGTCTACTCGCTGCTCGCTCGCGGGCGAAATAATGGTGTGACCGCTTGCGGCCTTCGAAAGTAACGGTAGAATGGCGAAAGGTGCGCACAAGATGTCCGACGAGTGTTTTGATTCAGGCTTGTCTATCATAGCGTCGTCGACATTGTGCAATAACAAATTCTTAATAAATACTGCTAAGAATAGTTTACTAAAAATGCAATGTCGATGTCAAAAAAATTAAAATATTTTTTACCGTATTCCATTGAAATGCGGTGCAAAAATGTAAGCGACTCTTAGTCGTGCCGAATCTTTTGTTTAAACGAAACTGGCATAATGTAAAAACGCATGTGCGTTCAAGGCACAGGGTAAAAGTCAGGAGAACGCTTATATGCGGTGCCGGCAGTGACTGCACTGAGCTAGACTTCCGTCGGTCACAACTGTACACTACTGGACAGTACAGGTGATGTTACCGGTTCCGTTGTTAGTGGCCCAAGAAGCACCGACTCGCGATAAGAAAGAGACGGGCTTAACCTCTTCTTCGATTTTTGTATGGAGTGACTTTCCCCTGAAGTTATATTACTTTTAGAGGAGCGAAATCGAGCCTCGTTTGATTTGTTTATCTTTATGGCAGGCGATGCAAGATTTGGACGGCAAGGAACTTGGCGGTGCGCGGCTCGAAGTGTCGCTAGCCAAGCCACCCTCCGATAAGAAGAAGAAGGAGGAGATCCTGCGCGCGCGCGAGCGCCGCATGATGCAGATGATACACGGCCGCGGGGGGTGAGTAGCAGCAGGGCCACTTCTGGCAATGCAAAAAATGCACATTGCGCAACCAAGACGCGTGAATTGCAGCCCACAGGGGTCATTGCATTGTCATCCATTTCTAAATTTTTACCCCACAGACAGACAATAAAATCTAGCAAAAACATCCACTCGGATCCTTGATAAGATCACCCAGGTGCATAAATAGTGTAATTAAAAGTTAAAGTTCCATAGAACGTATCACTTCCCTGGATTTTCTTAGGAGTTTAGTTTTTATGTTAGTCACCAGGCCAACCCACTTAAATAAATCATTATTAATATTTAATATTAGGTAAATAAATATCACTTGCAATAAATCATTAATAATATTTAAAAATAAATAAATATCACTAGACAACAGGGCTTTGGGAGGAAATCGCTTTCGATGAAATGATAGATTCGGTAAAAAAGGGGACACCGCTGCACCGTAATTAACACGTTGGCTGCTATGACTATAACCGGTGGGACCACATAAGCTTTTCTGTGGGATCAAAAGTCAGGTTTCAGGGTATCAGAAGAATTTTATTTTGGAATGTGTTAATGTTAACGGGTCACCGGTGATGCTCATGGCACCACAGAAATAGGGCGATGCTGTAAGCATCACCGGTGGGATCGTTCAATTTGTGAGGCGTGGGAGCAATACCTACCTGGGAAGTATGGTGGGCAGCCAACGTGTTAATGCTTGGGGGGATGCAATTAGATGATCTGTGGACCTCGCGAACCGGAGTCGTTGGTTAAGTCGCCTTCTACGAATAGGTAGGAAGAACCTAAGGGAACTCTACTGCGTAAGGTGGTGTCACCAATCTTTTGAACACCAATGACATTTAAAGTCTTTATTAGCTTTCATGCCTACAACGACATGCCTTGCTTCTTTAATAAAACTTCTGTAGCAATCACAACCTTATTTCTAAGACACAGGACTGTTTTTTTTATTTTCAGACATCATCCTTGATCATAGTGTATCCTTTAGGAATATTCAGACACACAGATAAAAAAAAAGAACTCAAATTTACCGACTTACTTTTCGCTTTTTCGCTTTAGGAGGTTTAAATGCGCAGCAGGAGCAGAGGCTTTAGCCGGTACCTTTAGGCGGTCATTCCGATCGTTGGAAATCAGTTGTTCTCAACAGCAAAACACCGAAAGTAAATAAAAAGTGTTTACAGATGTAAATAAATTACGGACAACAGGCGGCTCTATCCAAAATACACCGTCGGATAGGACATAAGCTCGCTGTCCCATAGATATCTCCCAGCTGATAACGCCGTCGACGGCATCTACGCTATTGGCGGGAGAGATGGAAGGCGGCGCACTATAGGCGTCTAGCCCCGCCCCCTATGCCCTTTCTGCGTGGGAGTCGGCCCTTCGTCCGATCACCATACGTTCCCTTGTTCTATTGGAACGATGCGTATACATAGCAATGTTTTTGTCTCGATTAGTGCTAGGGTTACTTATCTAAGGGCAAGATATATTGCCTTTTTAGGCTTTTAAGCTAAGCGATAGCAAAAATATGTATTGTCATACATATTTTTGCAGGTAGGTTTACTTTAAAGTGATATTCACGCAATAATATCAAAGAAGCATACATACGAAGCATACCATAGTTACGCCTATGGTTTACTTACTTGTGTAAGTAAACCATCTTTAAGTAAGAAACTAAACTGTACAAAAATAAACCGTTACAGTAAAAAAACACTTGAAAATTAAGTATGTATAAAAGCGAACTTATCCTGTTAAGGGTTCTCTTCCAGCTAGCCTTGGAATGACTGGATGAGGACAACGCATGAGGTTAGCAAAAAATAAAGTATTTTTTGTTAAAAGAACGCTATTACATATTATTAATTACATAAATATTAACTACATAAACTACGAAAAAAATAATTGACAGATATAAAACAGCTCTAAACAGAACAACTTTAACATCCCTAGAGCACTTCGCGAACCTGGGAAATGTCATGTTGCTGCCTTCGTTCCCGTTTTTTATCCGAGTGGCCTTCATGTTGTCACATAATGTATCTTAAACTATTTTACGACCCCAACCAAAGTACCGCTATTCTACTGAGTTAAATCGATATCGCATTTGACGTGTTTTAGTATTGTTTTTAACTCGGCCACCATTACTGTCAAATACATAAAGAGTTATCAAAACGTTGACAATACGGAAACACGTTAAAGGCAATATAGTTTATACCGTGTAGAATCTCAGCCCTGGCGGGACTCTTTCCGGAGCCCTTAGCATTTCAATTAAGCGCTATTGTATTTCATACAGTTTCTTAAGGCCAATCTCTCACAGACATCTTAAAGATTAGTTAGACCACACATCGAGAATAGACAGGTCGAGAACAGATGGAGATGAAATAATGAACATTGGTAAGCAGTTACGGTGATACTTAATTATCAGGTACGGCAAAACTTTCAACAGGTTAAACTCTTCAACGCCTTTAAAGGATATATCCGCACCATAGATTTACCTCTAACGACGGGTAAATCTCTAAAGGTTGACCTTCACGAGTTTCTGTGAGGTTAAATTTAGTTTTGAAATGGCACAAGGTTAAAATCAATCAAACGACGATGCCGACTAAAATAGACTCGAAATTTAAATATTTTCGGCAAAGTGATTTGCCCTGCTCTATTATATTAAATTCAATGCCTGTGCCTGTGTGTGTTATTGCTATTTTTTTACAAAAGGGTATGTTTTAGTAAGTACCTAGTTAGGTTACGTATATAGTGCGTAATAAACGTTTTTGGTCGCAAATAAAGATAAAACGTAAGTAAATCAAGAAAACACAATTTTTTTTTAATTCCTATAAAAAAAAATGATTTATCTACCTACCTAAAAATAAAATATCACATTTACTGCTGGCAACGCAAGTACTTCAGAAGTTCCCTGCATTTCATCTAGTGCCCTGATCGCGTTTGTGCGTCGTAGGACAGTATGCAATCTTCATACGAAATATTTACGGCACCTAGGCATCGGGACCGCAGCGAACGCATCGAAACTTTTTAGGCAGAGGCTTTTTTTTAACCTTTTCAACGCTTTACGTCAAATACAAATGCGTCACTCACACGCCAACATGTATTAAAGGTTAAAATAACGTCTCTTAAACTGTACCTGTGACAATTGTGTCGGTGGCGTTGTAGGCACGACAGCTCATGACTTCTTTAGGCGTCGTTGGCGTTCAAAGGGTTAACCACGTACGTTTAGTGACACGTTTACCGCCTGTTTCACAATCGTCAAGTAACGCATATCTGTCAAATAAATTTGGCCCTTTCCCTTTCTTACACTTGATAATAGACAAAGACAGGGCCATCTTTATTTGACGGATACATTTACTTGTCGATTGTGAAACAGGCCCTTAATCTAATAACTGATTTAGGCCCTGTGGCCCGGGGCTCCTGCTTCTGGGTGGTTTTGGCCTTCGGCCATCTGAAGATAACTACCGAACCTAACCTACCTACTTTTTCAACCATGATTCGTATTTGGTGATCAAATCTTGGTGTACTCGTCGTGCGGTTTGGCAAATATAGTTTGACCACGGGGAAAAACCTTATTTTGCTAGTATTTTCGTCATTACATTAGGTAATGTTGTAGTGCCAAACATTGTCAGTGAAGGACCTTGGGATCGCAGACTCCGACCAGTGTCTGATAATGGAATGAAAAATGATTAGGTATATAGAATACAGCAACCATCTATGTAACAGTTGTATAGGATACTACTGCCATTTGGAATCTGCGTACTGTACTAGTGAGTTACCTTTCAGAACCCTGTCGCAGAAAGCCAATGTCGATTAGTTCCCAATTCGCCGGATTCTTGTTTCTTCGGATTCTTGTTTCGCCAGTTTCATGTTCCGTCGGAATTTTACAGACAGAAAATCAAATAAATCGTGGCATTGCTTTTGTATTAAAGAAAAGATTATAATTTTTTATAGTATTTTTATAATTATCCTTTAGTAACTACTGTTTTATTTTTGTAGAATTAGAGGTGTTGCTTTTAATGAATTTAGCAAATTAACGTTATGGGTTAGATTATGATATGTATGATTGGATACGCAATTACAGAGGTTGTAACCAATAATATTATGTCATTTTATTGATGAATATTACACTATTCCCTTGGGAACGACGATATTACCGATTCCTACGCGGTCGAAGTCGCGAGCGACAAAGCTGGTAAAATAAAGAAAAAGCACCCGCTTGCTACAACAGATTTTATATGTATATAAGTTTTTCCGACGAAGCAAGAATCTGGCGAATCGAGAACTAATCACCGTCTCGACGTTATTTCTTCCTCGTGACTAGACGGTGTCATTGTGACAGGGTTCTATGGGCACTCGACCATGAAACCTGTCGATGGTACGAGTAGTTTGGGCGACTCGTGATGATCACCGCGGTGTTGGTGTTAACGTCAGATTTGATTGGTGCAGCTGCTCCCCGGTGCACGGCGCGCTGCGCGGACGCACGCCGCAGCCGCAGACGCGCCCGCCCTGCGCTCGCGGCGACTACGGTCAGTGACACACACACACAAATACACATGCACACAGACACATATTGATATACGTACGTACACAACGGTCTGATAACGGGGCTTTGTTCACACCAGGATCACTATTTGTGACTCGCCGCCGCGTCGCGTGACTGTAATGCCCCACACACTGGTAGCCTGGTGTCAGCAATAGCCTCGGTGTGTTCAGAATATATTTTTTTTAAGTAAAGGTCTTGACGTGAATGATTTCAAGACTGGATTACTGATGTATACTTTGATGCAATATAATTTTGTGCGCATTTTCGAACGTCACACCATGATAATGTTAGGATTTATATTGTATGTAAATTTTCAACTCTATTACAATCCAAGTAGTGTATTATTTGTTTAGTACAGTCGCTCAAAAGTAGCTGTACGTATTTAAGTAAGAAGAGTGGCCTGAAGTCAGTTGGTAGATCAATAGCTGCGATAAAGTACCTACTAAAATGTACACCCACTTGTGACTTTGACCGTGCGAATCCGGTCCTTAGTGCCAAGATTCGAAAGTTTAAGAAGTTACAGTGAAATTAAATTGCACAATTCTTAACATAATATTTTGGACTGAATCACATCCAAATGCATTGATGAAAATTCCATGAAGCATTTTAAAAAGAGTTGTAAAGCTACTTCTTTACCGCTACTATCTCTTTAGCTATTTACCTATAAGTCTTTTGTACATTTTGTATTAATATTTTAGATATTTCAAGGTCGCCCTTACCCCTTCCTAAACTCTAAATATTTCTCTAAATTTATGTAATGACAATACCTTTGGACGAATACCTGAAACTTATATAAATGTAAAGTAGTTGTAATAGAGTTGATAAAGACAGGGTAACTTTTGCCATTGGCCGTGTAAACAAGTCCAGATATTGACTCCCGTTCAATAAATGTATAGCGATGCTACGGTTCAATATTTGGACTTGAACTTATTATTACATTATATTATATTTATTATACACTGTACAATCTGTTGTGGGTACGGACGCTAGAATAACTAGTTAAGCTAAATTATATGTAAATAGTTCGAGGAAATAGGAATAAATAGGGGGTCACCTGCATCAAAATTGTCCGTCTTAGTTCAGGAACCTATGGTCTATGTGCAATAACGGAATTCGCTAGGAACTTGAATCCCTTATACTCGTTAAAACATCTTAATCGTGTAGTGCAACCAGTTTTATAATTATGTTTTGTCACACCAACCTTTAGTAAAAGCACGACGTGTGTATGTACACACGAAACGCAATAAACAATCACATAAACCTCTTTTTCTGGCCTCTCGCCAGTCCACCCCACAACACGATTTCGTACAGTTTCTTCTTCTCTGCCACTGGTGAAAATAACTGCGAAATTTGATAATTTGTTTTCTCAAGTAGTACGCAAGCAAGTTTTGTAGATAATTTCAACTTTGGCAAGACTCGGCCAGTGAAGTACACGGTGTGGTCTCCACGCACACACTCGCACACCGCTATTGTCCTACTAACAAAATGGCCGCAACTTTACACGGGACTTTCCACACAGTGTTACCATACTCTACCTCGTGTTTTTATTCAAATCAGGGACGGAAAATTTTGAGTACGGTTGCGGCTGAAAACATGTTTCATTAACTTATTGCTAAATTAGGCTAGACATTAATGACCGCTACGATTAGAAACCAATATCTGCATGGTTTCCGGAGACGAATAGTTAAAACAGTTAGGCTGTTTAAATTAAGACAACACTTCATATAGAGGAGAAAGTAGTGAATACAATTTGATTGTAATAACCGAATTAACAAACACCGATGCATGCCTCGATCCTTCGTTACATTTTCTCATCGATATAACATGCGGATGTAAGCAGTCATTCATAGAAGGGTCACGATTTCAGATTTCATGTTCGTTTCACACGCTTTTTTAATGTTTGGTGGTGGGATAGTTAATCCGCAGACTAGAGGAGACCCGAGGCTGTTGAGACTAGTGAAGTTTGTTTGTGGGTTGATTGACGAAGGTTTGTGATAGAGATGCATGGGCGCCGGAGCGCCGTGTGACGCCCCGTTACTAGCATGTTAATCTTTTCCCGGTAGTGTCGTGGAGCCGACAACACGGTAGCTTGTAAGTTAGCGTTAGTTTAGCTTAGCCTCTAAAAGGCGTGTGTTGTGTGTTTATAGATTATGATTACGACTATTACGGGTACGGTGATTACCGAGGTGGCTACAATGAGCCATTTTACCGGTACGATGAGTTCTATTTTGATTACGCGGGGCCACCGCAACCGTCCGCCCTACGCCAGCCTCCCAACAGAGCGCAACCGGTGGGTCCCACACACACTCACTAATGTTATCACTCTTATTTACTAGTCACTAGTCGCTGTACTCATTTATTGTAATACCTTTCGATTTTTGATTTGCCAAATTTTTCTCATCTACTTATTTTTTTTTACTTGTTTTATTTTTTGTTTAAACCCGTCCTCGAATGGAGTTAGTGACTCGGTAAAGACGGTAGTGTGTAGGCCTGACGGTGGTGATCGCATCGCGGCGGCCGGAGCGTCTCTCGTAGCGATCGAAGGTCCGCCGAACCGCGCCATAAACGCACTCGGTATCGGCTACGTTTCGACCGCGGCGCGGCGTTCCTTCGGTCCTCAGAGCAGGCCACCGCAGCCTCGGACTTGTCACTGTTTGCCGGGAAGAGTAGTAGCACGGGCGCGGGGTGGCTGGTCCCGATCTCACCACCAGGTCTGCGCCGCTCGACCCCGCACCCGCGCACCGCCGCAGCGCTTGGCTTCGTACTAACCCACTAAACGCTTGTCGCTTTACCATCACGCTCCTGCCCGCGCGCACTGTCCCCGCCCTGCTTCCCGCGGTGAGCCACACCTGCTTCCCGCGGGCCCATAAGTAGTCACTTTGTCGATTTTATTTATTTATTTCATACCGTTTTTTGGCTTTGTCACACAACCGGAAACATTGCGCGCCGGCTTATCTTGGCAAGGAATGTTATATGTTCGCTTGGAATGATCGAATAACATTGTAATTATTTCTCGTTGTTGCAACGAGGTAGAGAATATGTTAAGAAGACTTACTGATCCGCTTGGTAAATGCCAGGACGACGAGCTCGGCCTCGGGCCCAACTCGCTTTACTACGATCTGACCGGAGGCATTCAGGTACCCCTCAGAAATACTACCATTAGTGGATGTTGGACTCCATAGAACTTAGAAGTTAGCGTAGAACTATCAGTATATCTACACAAATATGAATGCCGTAAATGCAATACTTTAGCCGTATTGAATATTTTACAGTTATTAGTGTGTATAGCTTCAGTAGGTACCTGATTGTTTCTTTATTTTTTATTCGCTGAGATTTGACGATTGTCGTTATTTTAGTGTTAGCGGCCTACTATCACATAATAAATCATAATATCCATATTAATATACATGGTGGGGTTAAAACAGGCCCACTCGGGAGACAAGTCTGTTTCATTCCCATCTTATTGTCATTGCGATTGTGTACATATTTAGCATGTTAAGTAAGTGAGTATTTGGCCGGTTTTAGTTCTATCTTCGTATTTTAGTAATATATTGTTCTTTGATCGGTCAAATTACATCCAAGTATATTTATTTATTTTTAATGTAACTTTTCTGCAATTGTCACATGTAGAAAAATGTGAACAATTGTAGTGTAATAAGCGCGAGAGCGTTCCGACACGTTACTACTCCGCGACACTAATTATATATCAATCTGCATGTCTGTAAGATCAAATTGTCAGTCCCGTAGCTTTTGTAAATAGTCTCTTAGTGTTAGCTCAAGTCATTATTGTGATCGTTCACTTAACCTAACCCTAAAATAAGTTTAGTCACCGCTTTGGCTTTGACATGACATAATATGTAGATGCTGGAAGTCACTAAAGACCAAAAATCGCGTCAGGACACCTACTCTGAAATCGATATCGGGCTTCTCTTGTAGAAAGAGATGGATCGGGATGTTTTCTGAGTATATGACCGACTGCTAGCGTCTTTCTAGGCTTCATGTGAATGATCATTTGAGACCCGTGCCCGGTAAACTACCCGGCTTGTAGATATCAATGTTGTCGTAATTAAAAAAAAACTTATTGGACAGCTAGCCATTTCATTCTTCATTTGAGAAATGTCTCGTATGATATATGAAACGTTAAATAATACAGTCAAGTATCGCCATTGAAATGAATTTTAGATGATGAATTTCATTTCTGTTTTGGACCAACTTTGTCAATTTCACCAAAGGTTTCGCAGTGGGAAATAAATGAAGAACTTCTAGTGTAGCAATTTTGAAGTTTTGAATATATCTGAAAAAGAATTTGACTGAAGGTAGTGTTGAGCAACGTCGTAGAGACAGGCCTTGAATGATAGAGTGAAGCGGTAGTGTTCTAGGTTTCGGTGTGCGGCAGATGGTGTTAGATGTCGTGTGTGTACAGGGAGCTGGGTCATGTCATGGGACGGGCGCGCGGTGGGCGCGGCGCGGGGCGGCGGGCGCGGCTGGGCCCCGTGGTGGTGCCCGACGCGGCGCGCGTGGCCGCCGCACGCCCAGCGCCATCCGTGGCAACCCGCGCGCCAAGCCAAGTTTACCAGGTCAGTCCGCCTCCACCTCCACCTCCACATCCACACCCACACCCACACCACTCGCATCTCACATCTGTGCTCTTACACATACAATATGAACTAGGGTTAGGATTTTGGTGGCAAATCGTGATTCAGGAATCCATGGAGTTGCCATTTCCTAATTACTGTATACATACCAAATTGCTTTTGACCATCAGAAGTATCATGTTTCAAAATAAACTTCTAAACTACTAAGGATATTTTTGGTTCGGTTATCCATACCTACTAATATTAGTTGCTTTGTTGCGCTTTCACATCGGGAGATATCCACGATACCAACATTTATTGAAAGAGGTTCAGCGGTTTAATGAGTTATTTAATTTTGTAATATGATAATACTGAAGGTCAAAATCAAAGTGGAGTATGTGTGTAAAAACTAGGAAATAGCGACTCCATGGATTCTTGAACCACGATTTGCCACCAAAGGTCCGAACCCTAAATATGATGCGCACTAGGGACTGATCCAATATTCCAATATTCGCGCCACAAGTTCACCGTTATCAACGGATGAATCTGTTACGGTTGACAGCGGAATTTCAAATTCAACAACAACTTACTAAAGTGTCATTCTATGGAACTTGTTAACTATGTAAACAAGCCGCCATACTAAAATTGACATTAGATGTCAATTTCAATATATTGTTTGTTTACATAGTTAGCAAGTTCCATAGAATTACAGTATACAAAGAGATGCATCCACTTTTGGACCTTATTACAATGGTATAAGGTGAAAAAATGGATACATCTCTTTGTAGTCGAATGTATCCGCAGCGTATAATTTGCTCTTTGACTGATTTTACCGTCGTTTGCGATGAACTTGTGGTACAGATATATCCGTCAATAGCGTTAAGGTTCTCAATTCTCATCACACCTGTGGTATATTCGGCATCCTAAATTATATTGTTTCCACATGACCCTTATTTTATTTTCTATTATACCGTAATAGCATTTTTTATTGGAATATATTCGAAGTACGAGGTGTGCTCAATAATTTCTCTGAGTCCTCTATAATCCTTCCCTTAATCCTATTCTCCTTGGTATTTGTACCCAGTTTATCCCATAAATATAACTAAACCTCTATTCTACATGGTAAAACGATATTGCCTTTGACGTGTTTTGGTATTGGTTTTAACTCAGCCGTCATTACTGTCAAGTAAATAACAGCTATCAAAACATTGACAATACTCAAACACGTCAAAGGCAATATGGTTTTACCCCAGTAGAATAAAGCCCAGGACTGAGATTGGACGTGTTTCCGTATGTCAACGTTTTGATAGTTCTCTCATGTCATTGACAGTAATGGTGGCTGAGTTAAAACGATACTAAAACACGTCAAACGCAATATTGTTTTAACGCTGTTAAATAGAGGTCATCATCCATGCCAAACTACTTATTATAATTTATATATAATGTTTGAAAATAGAACACTTAAGTACCAAATTTTCATTTTGAGGGCATAGTATCACGTATCAATTTTAATTTATACCATGCAGTACTTTTTTGCTTGAGATTATGTATAACCCTAATCAAAATTCCAAATTTAATATCACGACATTGGACTCCTCTCTCGGTCAGGTGTTAAAGATAACCTACAACCTTTCCTATATCCTAAATATGTACATTCTATTTCAGCGTGTTTGATGGTTTGCGTGTAATCCGGATCATAAATTATATATCGGTAACTATCCCTTCCTGTTCCACCTCGGGGCTGCCACAAACTAAACAAACCAACTGCTCGAACGAGCGACGAGTCCGTGTTTAGGCCCTTGAAGTTTGTGGGAGACCTCTTGGTTTAATGTACCTAGTCCTTCCTCTTTATTTAGTTCCTTAATGATATCCCAACGGTGTTCCACAACCCTTCTTATGCCTGATAGGTTGGGGACCGAGCTCAACGTCATAGGTCAATGGTTTAGTTGAAGGCACCACGAGGTTTGTTTTTTACAATATTGAGATATTTATATTAAATCGAGGGTTACGTGGTCAAACCCGATAAAATAAAATAATTGTTTATTCAAATTTAAACTGTCATGTCTCGATGATTGTTATTTGTGACACAACGAGTTATATCGACTTATCGGGTTTGACCACGCAACCCTTTACTCTAGGGACGTTTAGCTCCTGCCCCATTTATCTTTTGCCAAATTGTACATTGCCTTTTGAAGGTGCTAGTTTCATTTAGGATCTGAGGTTGCGGTGCACATCAGCTCGGGCACCAGATCGGCACCATTTTGCCTCGCGCTTTCCTGGTTTTTGATAACAGCCTAGGGAATGCTATTTAGGGAAAGGCATTTTAGCCAACTTGACGTTGTGACGCGTACATATTTCTTAATTAGGTACAGTCAAGCAATTTGATTCCTAGGCCACTATGGACTTATATAACAAGTGACGTTGTCAACCAAAACATAAGAGACTTCATTTAATTTGGTTTACCACGTCAAGTTCACATAGTCCAAAGTGGCCTAAGAATCAAATTGGTTGACTGTACATCTTAGTTAATTAATTGCATTCAGTCCTACTAGCACGAGGGCAGTGTGAAAAGTCTGGAAAAAGTTAAACATGTATTTTTCTTGGTCTAAGTAAATATTTATATTTCAAGGTAGTCCCCATGTAACTCAACACACTTGATCTATCGCTTTTCTAGTCTAGCTTTTCGATTCCCTCCGTATAGTACGATTTCTCCAACCCTTCAAAATATGCATTGGTTTCTGCGGTGATTTCTTTGTTGGAGCCAAATCTTTTTCCACCAAGCCATTTCTTCAAGTTTGGGAAAATAAAATAGCCACAGGGGGCCAAGTCTGAAGAATAAGGCGGATGCGGGAGCAATTCGTAACCCAACTCTTGGATTTTAGCCATAGCAACTGCACAAGTGTGGACCTGCGTGTTGCCTTGGTGAAAAATTATTATCTTTTTCGCCAAATGGGGTCTTTTTTCCATGAAAACTTCATGAAATCACTGTAACAAGTTGGCATAATATTCGCCGTTAATTGTTTTACCTTTCTAAATGCAATCAACATAGTATATTACACCACGAGCATCCCAGAAGACAGTAGCCATAACTTTCTTTGCCGATAAAACTGCTTTGGCCTTCTTTGGCGCAGGTTCACCTGAAGCAATCCATTGTTTTGACTGCTCCTTGGTTTCTGGTGTATGATGATGAATCCAGGTTTCGTCAACAGTTACGAAACGACGCAAGAAGTCCTTTTCATTACACCTAAACTTCGCCTAACATGCCTCAGACTGGGTCACCTTAGTGAGTTTTTGATTGACTGTCAGCAATCGCGACACCCAACGGGCGGAGAGCTACTTCATATCCAAATAAGTGTGAAGGATATTACGAACCCGTCCGTCTGAATATCAGCTATCTCACGGACCTTTACTCTTCGGTCGGTCGCTGGTGATCTTCTCTGGTGTACTGACCTCAACCGGGCGCCCGGGTCGGTCGCGTCAGCAGTGCTTGTACGGCCTTAACGAAAATCCGTAAACCACTTGTGGATCATTTTAATCGGTGGAGCAGAGTCCTCGTATTAGGTATTTGTCTATTCTTTTTTGTAGACGTAATGTTTTTTTTTCGCAAAAAATAATGTTTAATCAGAACACGACACACTTTTCTTCATGTTTGCAAACACCAAAGTGTTTGTTTCCTTTTCATAGCTGTCAAAAACTTGCCGTGCGAACTGGCTGAAAATATACGATTTACCTCAAAAACGCTGCATTACAAATTTACATTAATGAATTTGTAAAATAAAATGCCTTTATATGATTTTTACCAGATTTCTCACTGTGCCCTCGTAGTTTGATCATCCATCTGTTTGGATAAAAATATTCGTATCCATTAGTTATACGAGGGGCGGCTAAAAAGTTCTAAGCCAAAGGTGAAAAAAAAAAGATTTAGAAAATTTCAGTTACTTATATTTTTCAATGTAACCCCTCCAATTCGATGCATTTCTTACATTTAGGTATTAATGCTTTTACGCCTTTAAAACATTTTTTTGTTTTGGCCTTGAAAATGCTCATCTACTGCCGCCTTCATTTCTTCATCACTTCCATATCGCTTTCCTGTTAGGTCTTTCTTTAAATTACTGAACAGGAAATATTCGCTAGGGGCTAAATCTGGACTATACGGAGGGTGTTTAATATCTTCGAAGCCGATTTCCTTCAGAGCTAGTCTTGCAACACGCGCGGTATGAACGTGGGCGTTGTCTTGCAAAAACAAAACGCCTTTACCGATTTTGTCCCTTCTTTTTTCAAGTATGGCTTGACGCACTTGTCTCAATAGCCCAGAATAGTAAGTTGCATTTAATGAAGAGACTTTTGCTAAATAACCTATTAAAAGAATTCCATCCGCGTCCCAAAACACTGTAGCCATTAGCTTAGAAGCCGTCTTTCTTGCACTTTAAACTTATTCAGCGGCCTATCACCCTTCTCAATCCACTGCATGGACTCCAACTTACATTCAGGATCATACTGTCTGACCCATGTTTCAGCAACGGTTACTATCCCGGAGCAAATTTCGTCAACACTATCTCCGCACAAGTCTAAAATGCCTTAGAAGTTTCGACACGCCGCTTTTGTCAAACGCCGTCAGCGTTTTCGGTACCAACGCGCGCTGACCTTAGTCATGCGTAAATGTGTATGAAGGATTTCTCCAACCCGCTCCTTGCCCAAGGCCTCAGTTAATTGACACAAGTTAATTCTTCGATCCTCCAACACTATTTTTTGACTTGAGCGACGTTTTGGTCGGTCACTACCGATACTGGCCGTCCTGAGCGGGGGTCGTCTTCGATCGACTCTCGTCCTTGTTTAAATAGGCTACTCCACTTTTTAACTGTAGCATAGGAAGGCCCCGAGACACCATAAACAGCAGCCATTTGCATTGACGAGTTTTTTACTTTTCGCTCGATTTTTGTAATATGCAATGATAATTCTGACATGATCTTGTTAATCGTTGAATATCCGAGAAATTACAATTGTAACGACAATTTTTTTTTCCATATTTTTTTTTAAATGGTCTATCTAACTTAAAATACCTTAGGCTTAGAACTTTTCAGCCGCCCTTCGTACTGGCTAGACGGAACTTTTTGGACGAGTAGGTGTTGATCCAATTCTTAGAGGTTTGTTTAGGTTATGTTAATGATTCAGCAGGTGTAAAAATTCAAGCTCAAGGTCGATCCCTACCCTAGCCAGTATAACTAAGTAATTAGATTATTTTTGTCCAAATAGTTAATGATGGAACTATTAACGGCCGAACCCTATTCTCAAACCGCGGATAGATAAGGATTACTTCGGGTTGAAATTTGACATTTGCCCATACAAAATGTGTCAAATTTTAATCCGAAGTAAGGCTATCTGTCCGCGGTTTGAATATAGGGTTCGGCCGTTAGTAGAAATGGGCGAAATAAAGATATCTTATTATAATGAATTAGTTTTTTTCGGCGACTACGTCCGCGATGGCTATCCCACAGGAAGAGTATTTTCATAAGGTCGGACTTTCAAATGGTCAGATTTTCAAAAGTCCTCTTTCTAATCGACGCCCTTTCAAATCGTCTGCTTTGGTACAGTGGTATCCAATTCACACACGTCGTTTACTGTGAACTACGAAGATTTATAATTCATTGTATGTCTGTGTATTGTATGGGTAAATAAAAAAAAAGTCGTCTTTCAATAAGCAGTAGGTATTCGCCTAATAACTATATTCTATAGGGAGGTAGGTTTAGGTTATGATAGTTTTGCAGCAGGCCCGGAGGGTCAAACCACCCAGAAATAGGAACTCCTCTACCGCGGAACTCCTATCTCTGGGTAGTTTGGCCCTCCGGACTTGCTGCAAAAAATACATAACCTAAACCTACTATTATAGATTTGGGAACATTATAATCATACCCCGGCCGGCGAGAGCAAAAATGCTTCTGCTCCTAGTGCTTAATTAAATATCGACTATTCTATCGACATATGGATGTCGATAGAATAGTCGACATTTAATTAAGCACAATTATTATTTTTAAGCTTACATACTATTTCAATCAACTGATTACAATTATAATCAATTTATCATACTCACGGGAATGTTCGTAATAGATAAGAGTGAGTGACAGTTGTAAATAGATGTCAAATAGCAGTTGTTTATTATCGCGATCGCGATATATCGCGATACACATATGATATGAAAGAGGTCTATTAGTTACGAGTATGTGAAAAGTATCTATTTACAACTTGCTCTTTGCTCTCGCCG
>OX438771.1:5625330-5783356 GCA_949316455.1 Acleris holmiana | reverse complement strand
CCTTTCCAAATTTTGTGAATCTTGCATACCATATATAAAATATCTAGAACATACAATACAAATGCATTAAAAATGCTCACATCAATTCGTATAAGTTCACCGAGCTAACTTATTTGTGTACACGTACCTACAAACAACTTTTTGTATATAAGGGAATGGATAATTTGGATGGTACACGAATCCCGAAGACTCCTTCTTGCTGAGGATCTTCTGGTCGCACTCGGAGCCCCTAATATGCTCGGCGTCGTGTTTACTTATAAAATCTGAAAAGTAAAACCAATCCTCAGTTCATATTGGGTTGGGATTTCTTATGATCGAAGATCTAATAGATCAGAATAGTAGTTGATGGCAGATGCCGTAACGATCAAAAAAATCTGAGAGCTCGAAGATTTCCAAAACGACATACTAACCTAACTTAACAAAACTTTCGGAGAACTCGAAGATTCCCTTGAACCCGCGGTTCTGCGTGTTAGCGGCGCGCGGCAGCGAGTAGAAGGTGACGAGGAGCCGCTCGTCACTGGAGTACAGCACCAGGTTGCGTTGCTGTCCGCAGTACGTGCCGATGGTGGCCGACGTGTTGTCTGGACCGTCGTACACTCTCACCCAGTCGAACGGACAACTGTGGGACGAACGCAAATAAAGGCTAGAAGATTGTTGTTAGAACAAAATAAACATGCGGTGATAGGAAATATCATAAAACATAGCATCCGACTCTACTTAATTTAATACAATACAAATTCAGCCATTACTCAAATTAAATACATTGATCAGTATTCCATTCCCTAATCCATTACCATAATTGAAAAGCGTTTGTCGTTCATGTCTAATAATATTATTAAAATCAAATAAGAGAGGGTATCATTTAAAGCTATCTTGGGATGTTTCGACAAAAACAACAAATGATAAGCTTTTCTACAAAAACAACCAAGTTTACGGATCAGGTAGGATATGCGCTATACGGACTAGTCCCAGACCCAAAACCCATAGAGCAGGTTATGGTGCTTATGGTATATGTATAATCTACTTACTGCGGCCCACCGAAGAAAAGATCGAAGTCCCTGAACTCGAGCCGTATGCGCTGCCCCGGCTGCCCCACGAACTGGTAGTTGCACGTCAGCTCCTTGGGGTACACGCCGGGGTAGGTGGGCGACAGCAGCAGCCCCGTCTTGCGCTTGGTGGCGTCGATTACGAACGAGCACATGGTGTTCGGGATGGGCGTGCCGATTTCGAATTCCGCTGTAATAGGAACAATGTGATTAATCGTGTAGTCTGATCAAAATAGGTCGAGAGTTATTTTCAGATGAGGACCAAGCCGCTGAAAGACGACCAAAATTGCCAAAAGCCAAATCAGTGACCGATTGTGAATCCATTCGTTTCCTTGCTATACGAAGTGGTGTGAACAAAATGAGTTTAAGTACAAGTTTGGGTATAATTCAATTTTGTTTGGCACATTTTGTTTCTATGTCGTAATTTTTAAGAGCTACTATTACGTCAACAATATAAAAGCAAGATGGCCAGAAATAACATAGCAGAGAGTATTCTATCTGTCTGTATGTCAGATAACTCATAGTCTAACTAAACCGATATTTAGGCATAAAAGTGCCTTGGAGAGGTAGTGCTAAGGAAGTTGCCAATACTCAGGATACGCTTACAACAGGCTGAAGAAGAGGAAAAATGCCCTCTGTCTATATGTACAGTTCCGTATTCTATTTTTTGGTGTTCAATAAAGAGTATTTGTTTTGTATCGAAAACGTCGGTACAAAACAAATCAAGGCGATCGCAAATGCGTTAGCTAAAACCAACCACTGCTGCTACTCGTACTTACATGCGTTGATGAACTGATAGGAGCCTGTAAAGAGCGAGGGAGGCGTGTATGGTTTGTCGGTATAGAAGGAGAGTGCGACGGCGCGGTGCAGCGACACGCGGCGGCGCGGCGGGATGGGGCCGCAGTAGCGCCCGCCGAACGCCGAGTTCACCAGCTCCCCCGCTTCCAGCGACGCCATTTCCGAGTAGATGTCCATGTGCTCGTGCATGCATCTGGGGAATCGGAAATTAGGGGTTCGGTACCCTATCGCAAGTCCGAAGTTTTGTTTCCCAGCTATTTCCTTTGTCAATATTTTATTAAAGAAATACAGTTTTTACTTTGGAACTACTATAAACTTTTCAAGATTTATAGTCGACACAAAAGGTAGTCGTATTTTTATAAAGCTCACCATATATCTGCGCCAACCTAAAAGAGGATGGAAGATATACCAACCTAACCAGACGGTTAGGTAAGGTTTTTATAGATAAAAATGCCGAAAAGGAAAACGGTTTCAGAAAACATGGATTTCAAATTTATAAATTGGCGAATGAAACAGCTGCCAAATGAAAAATCAGATTAAAGATAACCCAAGTTAGAAGACTACCTCATCACGCGGTTTCTAACAGATAAGGCACCCCTTCGTCAATGAGAGGCTTATACACACTAAGAAATTTGGTAAACAATATGCCTCCGTGGCAAGCTAAGCTCTATGCTTGTGACATATACATACTTGTTTTAATAAATAAATGTTAAAAAGTAACTTGATAATATTGAGCCCATCATGACGAGATAGAGACCGTTGCGACTGACTGATGAATAATTCAGTGATGTATGATGATGAATGTATTGATTGACAAAAAAAATAAGGCTGATTTTTAACCATGGTTCTTATTTTATTATTGCACGGTCTAACCTGTATTTTCATATGATCTTTTTAAGGTTTACCGTGTAGTATTTAATATTTACACGACGACAACACATAAACGGGGCTGGGCTGGGATTCTACACGGTAATAACGATACGATATTGTAAATGACATAAGAGTTATCAAAACGTTGACAATACGGAAACACGTCAAAAACGATATCGTTATTAACTTGTAGAATCCCAGCCCTGGGATTCTGCACGCTAATAACGATATTATCTTTGACGTGTTTCCGTATTGTCAACATTTTGATAACTCTTATGTGATTTAAAATAATGGCGACTATGACATAAACGATTCTTAAACACGTCAAACGCGATCTCGTTATAACGCAGTAGAATAGAGGTCTTGAGTATATTTTTTTTTGAATTGTCTATATTTGTACCGTTCAGCCACGTTCATAACCAAGGTTTTATAACTGGTTATGAATAAGGTTTTTTTTTCACTGTTTCATAACCAGTTATGAAACAAGCCATTTTTTTCCATTTTCACAACTAAAACCTCCGATTCATGAGTTTAGGACCGTTGGTCCCACTGCTATTGGATCACCTCCGGAAATCACCGCAAAGCTCAGAAATTACCGCAAAAGTAGGTAAGTTAGGTTCGTTAGGTATCTTTAGATGCCCGAAGGGCAAAACCTCTCAGAAATAGGAGCCCTGCCGTAAGGCAGGGTTCCGTCGAATATCAGTGGGACCACGGTCCTAAACTCATGAATCGGAAATTCTAGTTGTGAAAATGGCTTGTTTCATAACTGGTTATGAAACAGTAAAAAAAATCCTTATTCATAACCAGTTATGAAACCTTGGTTATGAACGTGGACGAAGGGTATTTGTAAGTTTGCGAGAGTTTTATTTTTCAATGATAGTGAAACGAGTAGATTATACTTAATTGATTATTAGATGCATCTTCTACGTAAGATTGGAGTGTGTTATAGCCTCAAGTTTTTATAGAGTCACGTATAAACAAATACGTTTTCCTCAACAAGCTTTAACACAAAATAAACTTTAGCAAAAAGAAAAAGTTTCTACTCAAAGTAGATTAGTTTGAACCGTCACAGATTTGAAAACTTCCCCAAACAGAGAAGGGTTCAGTGTCAATTCACGTATTTTAGGAATAGTGTTGAATAAGCGAGAGTCTTCTCGTGTCAGGGCCGCGGCTGACCCAGTTCTCGACGAGAGGAAAACATGTTTGCGCCGCTTATTTACGACAAGTGTTACCTATGGGGTATTAATAAGTCCGGAACTACTTTTTATTCATGTGACGAGGCAGTGGAACCTGATATAACGGGGTTACGCACGATAGTTTTCTGCATTTGAAGCGGACTTTGACTTCATGATTTTTGTTAATATTGTTGAAGATTCAAAATAATGGTTGCAGTGCGGCCACGATAAAAATCTATAAAATTTAAGAACAACTTGCAAACAAATAACAACTTGTTATTGTTGACGTCAAAGGTATCTGTACATTTTTTACCACATTCTAAAATAGTGTACCAGGCCTCTGTAAGTTCTCCACAGATGTAAGTTACCGTCTTTCCTGTGGACACACCGAAAGTTAACGTTTTAAAGCCTAATTTTCTGGCTAAGCCCATTCCCGCAAAAACACCGTCAGGACTGCTTTAGACTAATCATATAAAAACATAACTTATATGCACACAAACTCTTAACTATTGACCACAGGAGAGACAACTTTTGTTTTTAAGAGTGTGTATGACCCAAATACGACACATACACGTACCTAAACACTTAACAATAATCAAATGGCAGCCGTGATAAAACATGGTAGCATGTCAAAAGCAATATTGTTTTACCGCGTAGAATAGAGCACCTGTAGTGATTTTCTTGGCGGGATTCTAAACATATTATAGTGACATGCGGTAAGAAGTAAGTGGTTTACTTACGCTGGAAGTTCTCCGACGGCGGCGCCACTGAAAAAACACAACGTTGTTAGATAGCTACATTAAATCCGCACAAGATAAAGCCGTAATAGGTTAGGAACATATCTTGGACCCTTCTTAACTTAAACTTTTGGATATGTGTTGGACATTTTAAGCGGACAGGTACCAATAATGGACACAACTCTTAATTCAAAGATCAAAGTGTTATAAATAGCTTGTTTCAAAACAAATGAATAACCCTTATCTTCTCTAGAATAAGAATCAAGTGTCCATCATTGGTACTTGTTCGTTACTGATTCCATCACCCTTATCTATTTTTGGCAGGCAATGAATAAACTATGTAAAATATTTCTGTATAGACAATTTCCTATGATTTGTTAATCGTGCATACTCTATCTGCTTCATACAACTTTGATGTTTAATTCTTCAATTTGAGTAAGTATAGCGTCGTGAGAGTGGTTTGACGATGTGGATCCAGCCTAAAAGCAGGGCCCGCAAGTGGTTACAAAAAAACCTACTTCCTTTTCTGTTTGTGATCAAATTCTTATTTAACCAGTCTTCGTTTTATTTTTTCTGATATATTTTATTCAAGATTACTTACAGCATCTAAATAGTACGACGGAATTCAAGGCCGGTCTTATACGACATTCCTGTGTCAACGTTAAATATTCAGGTAATGTTAGAATTTTATGTTGCGATTTACCAGAGCTGAGCTAAGAATTTAGGGTTAAGTTTTAAATATACCTAACTACCTATTATCTATATTGAGAAAATTCTATGAGATTATCATATTTATTTGCTTAGGGTTACAATATCGAAACACCAAGTGTCAGTTTTTAAATTACAAACAGCTGACATGTTCTGAAAATTCTGAACATGATTCAATTGTGAAAATTCTGTGTAATGTTTTTGTTTGGTGGACAATAAAGTGTTTTGTATTGTATTGTATTGTATTGTATGTTCCTGAGAACAACTACTGGCCGCAAGGTCCTGGGTTTCTGCCAAATGTCATTAGACCGACGTGCTGATGGTCTGCGTCGACTGGCCTACCAATCTATGACTGATAATAATCCATCTAATACATACCCGTAAGGCGCTGTTCAAAATGAAGCTACTTACGTTGGACAGAGTTAAGGTGGAATAAATGTTGCTGCCCAGGATCGAGTGAAAGGAATTCCCTTTTTCGATCCCTGTATCATTGATTGGGGATAATTATTGTACGGCTGATAGACTTACTCTGGGGGTTTGCCACGCAGATCGAAGGTGCGGAACTCGATGAGCGCGCGCTGCCCCGGCGCCGCCAGGAAGGTGTACAGGCACTGGCGACTGTGGTTGCTGGGGTTGACTAGCTCGGGCGCGTGGAAGGTGCCGTTGCTGGCGCCGCCGCGGCTCACGAACGTGCGGTCGCACTCTGGAAAACCACCAAACACTTAGTTACTACAACGCACTAGAGTCCTGAATAATGATATTAACCTTTTCAACGCCATTGACGAATATGTTCGCATCACTGGTTCAACGCCAACGACGGATATTTCCAATATAGTTGATAGCGCAAAAGAGATCTCAGTATTTATGTGGCAAGGCTGACATTAGCTCTGCGCCTCTATTCAGGTGCGTTAAAACGATATAGTATTTGACACGTTTAAGAATCGTTTATGTCACAGTCGCCATTATTGTAAATAACATAAGAGTTATCAAAACGTTGACAATACGGAAACAGGTCAAAAACGATATCGTTATTAACAACAACACCAATGTTCGACACTTTTAGCTGACATGCACCAATAATCGACAGAAGCTTTTAATTCTAAGATCATAGGGTTATAAATTCATTGTTGCAAAACAAATGAATAACTCTTATCTTCTTTGAGTAAGAATCAATGTCGAACATTGGTCCTTTGTCCACTACTGGTGTCTTTACCTTACCTTGTAGAATCCCAGCCCTGGGCCTCTATTCTTCTGAGTTAAACGTTAAAGTTATAACGATATCGCGTTTGACGTGTTTTTTTTTTTATCTTTATAACGCAGTTGAATAGCGGTCCAGGTTTTAAGTTGGCATTGGCGTGTGAGTAACGTTTTTTGCATTTGACATAGCGTTTAAAAGGTTAAGTAAGATGCCAGAAATGGATGAGGACTAAAAAGTTGGACCATAGTTAAGCGCAATTAACCATACAAACAACGAAGGCGGAAAAAGTTACGTTATGCGACGAAAAGTATCCTTACATTGGCTAATTTTCGTTGCACAACGGAAAAGTTTCATAGAAAATTTCATTGCGTGAGTTAGCGTTGCCAACTTTTTGGTCGTTACCCAAATGTTAGTTGTACGATTTGACGTTTACTTTGCGGCGTGTCTCACTCAGAATGTAGAGAGCCTCGAGCTAGGCGACTCAACGCATTTCTATTATGAAAAGTATTTTTTAGAGAACTGCTCAACCACCAGTAGTTTTAATAATAAATTATTGATTGAATCCGCTTAGGCCCGTATTAATAATAAACTGTTCTCGGTTTAAATACCCGTCTCAAGATACGTCAAAAATGTCAGTTCTCTATGGTTTGACGTTTACATTGACATATCTTGAGATGGGCATTTAAACCGAGGCGAGTTTATTAATACGGCCAGTAGACAGGTAAGACCAAGCACTCAACCTAGTACTTTCAAGGTTTTTGTAACTTTATAAATCTGCCCACTAAAATAACCTCGCATTCTTTAAGTAGTTATTTCTTATGATCATCCGATGGCTTATTCCGGTTTCGTGATCTAAAAAAAGGACCTTTAAAATCCATTTTCACGCGGCGACAACATATACACAACCACAGTTAAACACCTACATACCACAGTTAAAACCGGCTTTTCAATTAAAACTTCTCACTTTTCGAGCAAAAAGCCGCAAAACAAAACTTATAAAAAAAACTTCGCGGGCTAGGTAGGAAAAGTTTGCGCAACCGCAACGTGTCATCGAAAGGGTTCAGTCTAACAATAAGAGATATAAACGACGGTGCAGAGGAAAACGGGCGGTATTACCAATAAAACGTTTTCCCTGTTTACCCCTCGTCGTTTACGGGGCGAGGCCGTGCAACATGTCAGGCGCAGACGACTATGGCGGGTATTGCGTATCCTGCAGATATGCCACGATTAATGGTCACACAGATTAACTTTACTATAGTGAAAGTTATAAATTAGGTAAAGATATAGTACATAATCGTACGACATCGTATTTTGTCGGATATACTCGTATTCGTCTTGCTTTCTCAATTACTTAGCTTATCGATAAATACGAAGTTTTTCGAACAAAAAAGATGTCTATGTTTAATGTTTGACTACATCATCTTCTACATTAATGTTGAAATATAAATTAATTAATTAATTTAGTTTAAGAATATTAACAGATTATAATAAATATGAACTTTTGCTACATTTATGCTAGATGTCAGTGTGCGCTAAGTCAAGTGTATTGAAGATATATTTCGAAAGTATTATCGCTTGTGATGGGAAGGGCTGCCGCAGAAGATCTATCGATAATGTACAATAGCATCTGACTCACTTTATCCCTTTTGTATCATATATTTATTTCATAACTAAAACGAACGGTAAGAACAGTAACAGCCCATTCAAAAAATACTTAAGTATTTTAATCCCACAATCATTTTAATTTCATTTTAAAGGCAATTTTCAAGGTTATTAAAATTTAAATTACCTAGTTCCACTTTCTTAATAGGAATAGGATAAACAATCTGTATGAATGGAAGGTAATTCTATATTATCTTGCTGACCAAACATATACGAAGACGGCGCGAGTGTAGCCCGCATTTAAATAAAGGTCACCGTTAAAACGGATCTCTAGCCGCGACACTTGAGCCCCTCTGGCGACCCATTAAAAAGTCCCATTAAACAACACTTCTTAATGAGGTTTTTAAACCTCTAACACGGAAAAAGTTAAGTAAGGCAAACGGCCATTTCTTAAAACGCTGTATTAATGCGGTTGTTATTATAAATTTCTCTTATAATGTGTTTTTGATCAACTAAGTAATTATTTAAAACGGGGAAAAAACATATTAAGGATAAAAAAACTAGTTGGTAGTTCAATAGTAGATAGATGATGATAATTTACTGGAGACTATTTTTACCAAAAGTTACTAAGCGTATTCTAAAATAAATAAATATCAGGGGACAATCTCACACAAATTGAACTAGTCCCAAACTAAACGATAAATATACTTAAATAGAGAAATACATACTTAAATACATAGAAAACATCTAAGACTCAGGAACAAATATTCGCGCTCATAACACAAATTTCTGCCCTTACCGGGACTTGAACCCAGGACCGCTGGCTTCGGAGACAGGGTCACTCCCAACTAGGCTACCGTGTCGTAAAGAGTAAAATAACCGACTACTTTTTGAAAGTTAAAACGTTTAGTAAAAGTGTTAAGTTGGAATTATTTTCGACACATTTTCCAGTCTATAAAGCAAGAGTAGTTAATAACGAGCGACCTTCTGCGGCGGGCACAAAAAGCTTCTTTGTTTACGGTCTAATTTCGCGTAAAATTGGTGTTTGTGTCTACGTGGATTACAAATGTGTTTGAAACTTGAAACTAAAATCTGGGGGAGTGGTCGTAATTCGGCCGTGATTTTGAAACTGATTTTACAGACCCCAGAGGTAAATCAATGAGGCAAAAGTTAAATCAGTTAAACTGTTATTTGTTAAAAATTTAAGATCCCTTAAACAATTTACAAGCATGTTTACATACGAGATATGACAAATAAATCCCATTATTTGAAACCCCACATATACTGTAGGGTAATTTCAACTATACCCTATAAAGGAGATAATTCTCTTTTGCATCCTAAGACAGTGGGTATAGTTGGAAGGTGGTGGAAGACTTAAGATAAGTGCTTGTGACACAAGCTCATCAATCTACGACAAAGCGAACTTAAGTGGTACTTTACATGTTAGCGGAGTGCAATATCTGTGAAGCCTCATTTACATGGTGTTGGAAGGTATAATGTTGTAAGTGCCCTTAAGGCCGTTTAATCTGCCAGAGAAATATGAAGCTGAATATTGTGTAAACATAATTTTGTAGTTAAGACGTTTTCTGCGCTGTCAGAAGTTTGTAACTCTAGAAGACATATTTTAAACTAATTATACTTGTTTAAATAAGTGACAATGGTAATAAGATATGTTATCTCGATTAGTTTTGATATTGCTGTACAAAATGAGCCGTTATCGTACTAGGCTGTGAAAATCAATATTGTGCTATGAGCCTATAAATTGGATTGGGAAAGAGAATGCAGCTTTTTCTCAATTATTTGCGGTCTTTAGAAGGGTAATATCATTAACGACGATGGCGATGATATTATAAACGGGCAAGCAGTAATGCTACTTGAATAAACTACTTTTAACGGGACTATATCTTAAGACAATACCGTCCATCTGTCTGTCATATGTTATGCAGGTCGTCACGATTCATTCATAATTATATCGATACACTTTTTGATGAGTCTCGGTTAGATTAGCCGCGTATTAATTAAGTTAATCTTGTTTATAAACCTAACCATTATTGTAATTTAATTAAATTGTAACTGACTGACAAAGTGGTTAACTCTCTCGCCCTTACCACCATGTCAAGGCCCACTTCGATGAGACATTAAAATTATAAGTTTGCATGTGTAACGTTTCATTTAGCACGGTCTTCAGACTCCTAAAGTACAGATTAAGCGCCCGACGGCTTACACGGTGGCGTTAGAGGCCCATTAAAACTTCTCCCTCGGCGGCGCCGGCGCCGGAGACTAGATTACCAACTTCCTAACGTGGGCTTTACGTTTTGTTGCGGATTGAGTTAGGGCGTCAAAAAATATCTGCAAAGTAATTCTTCATCGTAAAAATACTTTAAAGACAACACGTATTAATTTCAAATTATGAAATACAAATTAAATTGTAGTTTTAAGGCTGGTTACACACATAACAGCAATCCCAAATTCTACAAACAAACGACAAGCAAGATTTGTCTATATGAAGCCCCAAGTTGAATACTACTAAAGATATTTAAAAAGAAACTGTCTGATTGCAACTGACTTTATTTTATAAAACTTGCCGGTCCATCGTCTAAAAGCAGATGGTCTAAACAAAGGTATCATGCGGGGCAGGGCTGGTGCCAAAACAAAAGAACATCCAGCACAATGGAAACGTTCAATTATGAATGCAATTAATTTTTAAAGGACCATAAAAACACGAGGTACAGGGACAAGTGGCGACATTTATCGAAACGGGGTGGTGTGATCTACGTTAACTCACCGAATATAGGGATATTTCCGATTCCCTAACATCCACGCTATACGAGCGACAGGCTCAATATTCCAATTTTTATTGCAAACAAGTATTTTGTTTGTATTTTCTACAGGTATTGTGCCAAGAAGACTTCTGGATTGACAATTCATAACCAAA
Organism: Acleris holmiana; assembly: GCA_949316455.1. Lineage (NCBI taxonomy): Eukaryota > Metazoa > Arthropoda > Insecta > Lepidoptera > Tortricidae > Acleris > Acleris holmiana. Next base: position 5,772,287 of record OX438771.1, on the reverse strand, counting down.
CAAAATAATTCTAATTAGTGCGCGTGCCACTTAAATTAATGTAATTCGTGCAGAGTACCGGGTTAGTGGAAGCATTCAATTTTACGCAATAATAAGATCTCTTTCAAATGGAATTACAATTTGGGGTAGTAGTGAAGTGACAGGCGAGTGCTAGATTTAGACTATTGTCGCGGCGTTAAGGCCGACTGATTAATCTGTCTCAGTGACCGATGCCCAGGAAATCACGTCTAGATGGGATTTGTGAGATCTTATTCAAGCGTCTTGTGAATGGATTATTGAAAAGACGTACTTGGAAGTTTAGTAGGCGAGGGGTCAGCGAGCGCGGGCCGGCTCGAGAGCTCCGAGGACTCGGCGAGCACTGCACAGAAACAACACCAGGTTAGCTCAACCTCACAACTTAAAATATGATTTTAGTGCCACCTGGCCCGTGGCATTTTAATGCACAGAGGGGGAAAACTACCTACCGTGAACAGTCCCTGACCCTCTTTGAAGAAGCGGGTGTAAAGAAATCATACAGTACGCATACAAAAGGGCTGGCTTGGCGACCAATACTAATAAAAATATCGCTGAGACAGTGAATTTGAGATGCGATAGCAAAGTCATTATACTCCAGAGTGAAATGTACTGTATTGTATCAAAAAGTAGTATGGCAAAAATTGGAACAAAGTAGACCACCAGATTTATAGTAGGAATGTGTTTTAAAAACGCAATTTAATTGGGAATGGAGAGATGGTTGTTTCGTCGGAACATGCCCGGCGGGAGGCGAGAAACACGATTCGTATTTCTATTGTTGTAGCGGGTAAATTGGTCCATCGGGCGCACACGACGGATGATCCGTGGAGACTACAGCTTCATTAATTCAAACGAAATGTATGAGGATGTCGGTTCAGATGGTCCGTTCCTATAACATTCTACAGGGTGTACCAAATGGTAAAATAATTGCGAATGGTGAGACTCTCGTGTCCGCTTTTATGTCACGGCTGCTAGCGAATACATATTTATTTTATTTTATGTGGCCCAGTAGTAAAACTTACTTATTTGCAAATGTATAAAATTTATTGTATGTTTATTGGAAACGGGTTTAAAGTGAGAAGTCAGTAAAAACAAGCTTTGGTTGCATTAAGAAACATATCTTGATATCTTCACTTAGTTTTTGGGCACAGGAAGTTTTTAAAATACTGAGTGAGCTGAAATTTCAAATCGAATAATTGTTAAACTTAGTGACCATTCAAATATAATGCAACTAGTTACATTTATGACAACACAATACTGTATAAGTTAACTAACTGTTTAATAGCCATGCCATTCCATGCCCACGAAGTTGTCAAAATATCCCAAAAACTATTCGAGCATGTTAAATATTTACAATTACGCCGGACCCAAGTTAGGGTATAAATTCACATAGCTCGCGAAGCGCTCCGGCGGAGTTTAAGCTGGTAACATTTTATAAATAACCGAGTGAACTTGGACGGGAGTTCGCGAGTTTCGGAATAGCGCCCAAGTTGGTTCAGGTGGTCGCTTTGTTGTAATGAGATTAAATAAAAGCTTACTGTTTTATAAGAGGTGGATTTTAGTGCAATTTTACTTTCCGGAATACCGAATTAGGGTGGGAGCATAAGCTTCCAGATTTTGTCCATTTGAGTGGTCTTCTCTTCAATTCGCAGGTTCGTGAAAACTATTCCTTAACCCATTTATGTATTTATTTCACATTTACACTCATGCTACACAAGGTGTTACGGTACATAAGATCTCTCTCATCTCGTTAATGTATGTAATGGACATACGACGTACCTACCATTATTTTTTTTGTAATTTTTGTAGTGATTTGCGAACATAAATACAAATTGCAATACAGGGTGTCTTCATTAGGCATGGCCACGGTAACAGGGAGCGGCGTTAACAAATAAGCATACATACGATTCAAGGTGATTTCTATGCATTCGTTTTCACCTCCCGCCGCTCATTGCGTCATATCGTTGCTCGTGGTCCCGAATTCGATTCTCGGTACGGGCAAATATTCGTGTGATAAGCGTATGTATTTTTTCCAGAGTTTTGCATGTTTTCTATGTATTGTACTATGTACTTCTCCATATAAGTATTTTTTCGTTACTTATATTACGCAAGGTGCAAGCCTAGACCTTGTTTTGGGACTAGGCCAGATCATGTAAGATTGTCCCTTTTATTTATGTGTATTGTATTTATTTAATTTGAATAGCGAAGATGAAGTAAAAAGTAAAGTTCCAAGTTTGTTTTACTTCAGTTATTAGTTGACAGCCCTCAGAGGGTAAGAGATGGGATGAGAGATACCAAGTGTCAAAGTGTGGCCCGCGGTGCGACTGGAGAAGACGGCCGGAGGGAACTAGTGACAATTACTGCTAAACTTGTGATTTATCTAGTTCCTTACTACTTCCATCTTAAAGTAACAGTATCAACTAGCTTGCTCGTGACTCAGTTTGTTTAGAATATACCTATTTCATTTTATACAACACATTGATCTTAAACTTAATTTTTATAGGTACAGTATGATTGGTCATTTGGTACATTGATACATTCCCTTTAAGGGGCATAGTTTTTAATTATAAGCTAGCGAGGGGAAGCCAAACGAGTATACAGGCCAACTGATGGTAAACAGGATCTGAGACACATTTTCAAAACAACATTCTCAACACTGCAATCCTAAGACTGCAAATGCGTTGTTGACCCTAAGAATTAAGATGTAACTACTAGCATAGAGGCCTATGCTAGTAATTTCACCAGTTGTCTTATCCCCACACCGGAACACGACAATGCGAACACTGCAGCTAAGTTAAAGGATACGGTGGTGGAAGCGATCCAGGACCTACTTCCGTTTAAGAGGCAAATTGCAAAAAAAAAGGCATGTAATGACTTTGTCTACTACCTCTGCCGATACCTAAGTATAATATACCTAACAAGTAACCAATTTATAGTTATCCCATAAAATACACATGTACACAAATTCTACATACGAGTAGTCCTAATATTATAACAAAAAATACCATGTTTCAATATTTATTTAATACGGTTTCATATAACCTGCCCCAGTTGGCGGGGCGGCTTCTCGAACGTCGTCCGGTACAGGGAGTTTATTTCCGCTCCGGACTTAGCGACCGACGTCAAAACGAAATCAACCGTTTGATATTATGTTACTCCTTATTGAGCACCCTATAGAACACGATCAATTCGATTTGGCGATAGAAAATATTATTGTATTTACTGGTTATGATCTATGTTTGTATGACTTGACTGAGAAGTAAAGAAAAAATATATCGTTCATTCAATTCGGTTACAATGAATTATTTTTATCACAATTGAATAAAATGTTTTGATATTGAAATATGCGAGATAAAAACATCTACTAAACCTCAGGATAACTATTGTATATTGGGGTTGCCGTCTGATGGGTGAATTAATTAACACCATTGCACTGTTGGAAAACACACTTATCTGAATTATTTCAATTCACATACGCGGCACGTTTCGTTGGAAAGTTATATTTAACAACGCGATTTATGGTTGTATGAAAAAATAACAATAATAACAAATCGGGTTCGTACCACGGCGTCATGTCATAACCGCGATAGTTGTAAGTAATGCATTTCCTAAATAAATGGGCTCAAAATTATACTCGTATGACGTAATTGTAAGCCTGAATATGGGTCTTATTTCTTTAGGCGGCGGCTTGGCATGAACCAGTGTTTTACTTGATTTTATGCTGAAACTGAACCTTAAAACAAATGCCGCTGCAAATTTACCGCGCTGAAGATGAAGTTCCGCGCGGCGCTTCCTGCCGCCGCAACTTGTTCACATCCTGTATACATACGGCCGCCGATGATAAAACACCATGTATGTACTGTGACTACATGAGTCCGTATTAAGACGGAATTTAGGCGGAGACTTTTGGATAATATGAATAGTTTGATAGCTCTTAAAACGTCTTTGAGGGTACTCTCGCTCGCTCTCACACCGCAGGCTCTTATGGGAGTCTAACCAACTTACACAAGTGAAGACCTCTTAAGTATTTAAATAAAATAATCTCAATAGCTCTTAGTGCAATAAGGACACCTACAGCTCCGATGATGATGTCCTCTCCTAGACGTTCCCGTCAACGGTAATAACCAGATAAATCCGGTTTTTTTTATAATAAGGGGAAGACACACGACCATCAGGTGGAATCTGAGACCCATAGACCTAAGACCTCAAATGCGTTGCCAACCCTGAGGACTAAGATGGAATGCCTCTAGTAATTTCACCGGCTGTCTTATCCCCACACCAGATCACAACAATGCGAACACTGTTGCTTGGCGGGTGATTAATGGATAAGATGGTGGTAGCGATCCGGTAGAACCCTGCACAGGGTCCTACCACCACTGATGTGAGTATAGGTGACTGGCAATGCCAAATTTGGTCTTAAAGGTACGGTTGCATGGTTATACAACTGACCTAAGAAATTGTACGTGTAGGCATAGGGAGGCTTTGGACCCCCCCCGATTGTGCTGCCACCTTGCCGTGGTGGGGGGGCTTGCGTGTCTCTATGATCCCCGTGGCTATACCGGACAGGGCTACCCATACCGGAAAGGCTCGGGGTGAGGGGCCAGACTAAGAGCGGCACGTCCCTATCCCAATCCCACCTTCCCGATTTCCCATTCCTTCCCAGCTCCCATCCTTCCTCCCTTTTCCACCGAACCAGTGGCGGGATATCCACTTTCCAGGGCCAGCGCGGGCCCGGGGAACCAAATACTCCCCAAAAGAGCGCACATGAGGGGGGCGACGAGGGGGAGTTTGAAGGGACGGAGCTCGGGTAGGTGTCCCCGTATCCCGTTCCCGGAAAGCGACCCTGGTTCGCCCAGACGTGAGTCTCGGGTCTAGTGACCTCTGTTTTCAGAGGACATTTTAGACCTGAGACAGGTGTAGTGTGGGTGTTTGAAGGAACGTGGACTTACCCCGGTCACTGCGACTGGGGGGAATAGCCTGCCGGAAAACACCCTACACTCCATGCAGGCTGTGAAGGGAAGGCGAACCCAGCTTTTGCTGATCGCCTGAACTTCATGGGGAGCCACGTGGGTGAAGGGCCCACATTGCACGGCTCCCCCAGCTTGGGGAGATCGCTGTGTGCGTACGCAGTCGTCTCCTCCTTTGGCGGTGTGCTCTTCGGAGCGGGCTGGGAGGCGCCCAGTGGGCAATGCTTTGGCGGTACCGCGGCGTCTCCGTTAACCAGCCAGGCGGGTTACGCCGGAGTGGTTTTAAACGGTAGTTCGCTTAGGTGAGAGTCCGTTATACCCATTGCACGGTCATCCTTAGGCCATCGGGGGATGCGTAAATGCATTTCCACTTCGTCATCAAAAAAAAAAAAAAAAAAAGGGAGGCTTTGGACGGTTATTTTTAACACAGCGTTTTATTTCAAGATCTATTCGAATTCCCACCACCATTACACCATTGCCGTAGGGCTTGCATTTCGCATTCCGAAATATTAGCCAGGGTTCATCTGCGCGTGAATTGTTTAAAGTAAGCGGTTGCGCTGTTGCAAACCACTCTCGTCCCACGCTACCAGTGCCCGGTGGGCCAGTTGCCTAGTACAACTGGTGGTAGAGAGATGCAGTGAATTGACCACCAACCATAAAATACCCTGGCGTGCGCTCGCAGAGGCACATTACATCACATTGCTACATCGCTGCGGTAGTCGAAATCAATTGCCTATCGACAGTGCACTTTTCCCGCAATGAAGCAGACTTTATGTACAATGTACACATACATATATATCGAGGGATCGCTCGATGTTAATATGTGCGAGGCGACCACCGTTATTCAGATTAAATCCTACTTGCGCCTAACGGACTCACCAGCGCCGGATTTAATTTTGAAGTTTTCCTTCTCCTAGACTAATAAATAAAATAAAATAAAATAAATATCAGGGGACAATCTCACACAAATTGACCTAGTCCCAAACTAAGCTCTAGGCTTGTACTATGGGTACTAGACACCGATAAACATACTTATATAGAGAAATACATACTTAAATACATAGAAAACATCCAAGACCCAGGAACAAATATTTGCGCTCATCACACAAATATCTGCCCTTACCGGGATTTGAACCCAGGACCGCTGGCTTCGGAGGCAGGGTCACTCCCAACTAGGCCACCGTGTCGTCTTAGGTCTGGTTCTAGAATATTCCAATCTTCAAAACAGAACTAAATGTTAAATATTTCGTGAACTATTTGTATAAGAAGGACTTGCAGGTACTGGTTATTATGTGTTGATTGTTAAATAATATTTGTAAATTTAGTGGTGTTGATGATAGCAAAAAAACACATATGGACACACAAGTACCTAGTCGTCTGTCAAACTTCGCATTAAGGAGAAGAGCTCTTGTTAATTGTACAGTTGACCAGGAATAAAAAAATAATAATATTCAAGTTAAATTAAGAGTGCCGCCTATTCTAAAGTAAACTATAGGCAAATATTAAAAAGGTGCAATTAGGAGAATTGAGAGATCATATTTGCTGTGAAAATAGTGTTACAAAAGATTTTTCTAATTACCTCAGCAGACTTTCTAATTGAATCTCCCATTGTTTCCAACAAAAGAAATCTCCCCGTTCAATCCGGCACAAGCGACTCGGCAATAATTAATAACCGTTCGGATAAGTTTCATTCCGGCTTTAATAATAGAAAGGTAATTCATCATGACTTAGAAGTATCCATTGGTGTCTTAGGAAAATGGGTCTAATCGCGACGGGACACGGTTCATGTAATTGGGGTCAATTAGGGTATCGAGGACAATTGAGTCAATTTAGTTTGGAACTTTTGGGAGATTCTTGGTTAGTTGTTTGATGATATGTGTACAGACTCGTTGGTTGTAGCAGAAATAAATCTGACGAGTAACGACACTTGGATATTGTCACTACTAATATTCGTCCGAAACTGTTTGCGTAGATTTTTTTACGTAAAAAAAAAAACGAAGCGCAAGAAGGGTTCGGTACCATTGTTGTATTGGAGCCCTACTTAAATTCTGATTTTAGGATTAGTTGTTATAGCAGCAACACAAATACACAATTTGTGAATATTTCAACTGTCTAGCTATCACGGTTCAAGAGATACAGCCTGGTGACAGACAGACAGACGGACAGTAGAGTCTTAGTAATAGGTCCCGTTTTTACTTTTGGGTACGGAATACTAAAAATCAGTGGACAATCTCATACAAATTGGCCTAATTAAAACTAAACTAAAAATGGGCACTAGACAACGATAAAAATACTTATACACAGAAATACATACAGAGAAAGCAAGCAACAGATATTTGTCCATACCGAAAATCGAACCTGGGTCTATTAGCTTCTTAAGCAGGCACTACCAACTAGACTAACGCGTCATCAAGAATTAAGTGTTTAAAATAGTACTGTAGTCTTATTATGGCAAAAAAAAATTTTTAAATATTATTTGCAGAAATAACCATTAAATATAATAGACGATCGAACTTTTTATTTTCATGTAGAACATTTTTACGTGTCAGGTTCGCATTTTAAACATGCTGTATATTATTCGACGACGATCCGTAATAAAATAATGTTTAAATCATCCTAAGCTCTTAAAGCTTCGCGTGAGTTCTTTGTATATTATCTAGTCTATATGCGGACAGCCAATTATTGTGTTCTTTAAAAGTTTTCAAATAGCAAGTGACTTGACTGTACAAGACAATCCAGTAACTAAGTATTGTTAAAATATTTTAATTATGACAAACAAATATTCCCATATTTCCCACTTTAATACTCGTAGAATTTTTCACGACGAGATAGAAGTCCCTGAGGGTCCCTCGGCACGGCGCTCGGATTACGCCGTAGCGAATGTAACAATACGCCGTAGCGCCGTAGCGCTGTTGCCGTAGCACCGTAGCCGCCGATGATAGACTCGGCTTTTAAAGTTGGCTTATACAGCGTGTAGCCATTAGTCAGTATTGCCAGTGCTGCCAAGGGCAGTATTTAATTAACTTAACAAGGTGCTCTAATCTGCTAGGCAAAACACATTAAATTTGATATGTTATCGTATTTATTTTAACTTGGCTGCCATTACTGTCAAGTAAACAAGAGCGTTGACAATAGGGAACATGTATGAAAAACAGAATTGAGTTTCATTGATATGATTTAGGATTACATGTAAAAAATAAACAGATTAAACGCAATACACTAAGTTTTAACCCGTTTATTAAGATTTCATATAGAATCAAAACTTGTTAAAAAAATTAAACTTCTTTTAAGTTTAAGATTGTTTTTTCGGCATCCTTATTTAATTTACGTATAATTTTTATTCAATGTTATTTGCTTAAACATATTTATTTCTGATATAAATGTATATTTTTTTATATGGTCCAACAACAGCAACATGGAACAACAGCTAGCTATGACGTCATTCCTGTTGTTGATTTTGTATAGAGTTTTTTTGCAGGGGGTCTGAACTATGACTTTTTAAATCTTCATATCTTATGAAGAAATAACACGACAATTGTTTCGCTAATACAGTAATCATTTTCTTTCATAGCAATTTCTAGAGACCGTAAGATTAATAAATATGCATGTTCTCCATACGATAACATACATACATAACGTCACGCCTACAATCCCAGAGTGGGGTAGGCAGAGCTACAAAAATAACAACAACTCTATAAAGATTTATTGATAATTCTGTAAACACATTTTACACGAACAAGCCAAGAGGTTTATCAGTGTATTAGTGACAGGTTGCAAGCCCATCGCCTAACAGTACTACAAGCCTTTATTCCCTTAGTCGCTTCTTACGACATCCACGGGAAGACATGGAGTGGCACTATTCTAACCCGGCAACCACACGGGCTTGGCGGCAACTACACGATATCATGTCACAAATAATTAGGCTTAGTAGAATAGATTTCTCTACTGGATATTTTTTTTTTTACAAATACATGTAGAGACAATGTAGAATACTACCCCAGGCCTGGGCCGCCCTGAAATTTAAGCGTGAAGTTACATGTACAGTTGAACTCGAAAGTAGCTGTACATTTTAGTTTTATGGGTTGGGTTGAGTGCGAATGAATACAGATACGGCGATAGACAGGAAAGCTCAGAATAGGCAAGTTTTCTGCCTAAACGCGGTTTTGTTAGTAAGAGCCTTCTTATACTTTGTACTACAAGTGATCTATATTCTCAAGTCGAGTACGTACATTTCAATCATACGTCTCTTTTCGAATCGCCTTTACTCTTCGAAAACTTGTTCTGACCCTATCCGTAGCACGAACCCTTAAACCGACCCAATAACTACTGCGCAAAGTTAAAGTAGTACGTAAGTCAAATAGTCCAAGCCACTTACGATTTTTTTGGAAATAATTCGATATCAGGCTACACGTTTCATAAACAGTCATAGAGCGTTATTTTGACTTATTTTCTTATTGCATCCACCAAAATATCATAATGGAAATTGCTAGAAAAAAGTTGTATCCAAAAAGAGCTGGAATTTTTGCTATAAAATGTTTGACATCAGACACATTGAGCGAAATAAAAATCCAAAAATAAAGTATAGGGGAATACAAAAATAATTAACAGAAATGGGCTAATTGTTTTCATAGTTAAAACTATTTTCAATTAGCCTGTTAATTTTATGTTGGATTCAGCTCAATATATGTCAAGAAACGTGTATTTTTAATGAACCGACATGATTTAATTTACTTGAGTTATGCAATTAATTTCAAATCAATATTTGTTTGTGACGCAGGAACAAAAATAAGTGGATTCTATACTCGTATGTACAGTCAAGGACTTTAATTGTTATGCCACTATGGAACCCTGTCGTAATGACAGCGTCAAACAACGTGAAAGAAAGCTAAAATTAATGATTGACGCTGTCATTATAACAGGGTTCCATAGTGGCACAACAATTAAAGTCCTTGACTGTACATGAAAGAAAGTGAGAAAAGTACTTACTTACTTATACTTATAGCATTTTTGCTCTATTTTACAAAATTAAAACAGGTTAACTTTCTTTTTTAGTTAAATTTAGTTGGATTAATACATAACATGGTTATGACCTTGCTGAACTATTTTTGGACAAGATTACTGTTACACCTATAGATGTATTGTTGAATCTCCATACAAAGAAATCGTATCTTTTCTGGGGTACAAAGTCCATGTCAAATTGCTATCATAATTTGGTAATTAATTTTGGCAGGAAGCGCTTCAACCCTTTGGACGCCAACGACCCCTAAAGTGGTCATGAGCTGTCATGCCTACAACGCCACCGACCATTATAGCCGTTTTTTTTGTATGGATTAAGTTAAATTTTGCATAACTTTTAATACGGGTGGTAGCTCGCTACCACCATCTTATCCGATAACCTACCGCCAAACAGTAGTGTTCGCATTGTTGTGTTCCGGTTTGGGGATAAGACAGCCGGTGAAATAACTAGCATAGAGGCATTCCATCTTAGTCCTCAGGGTTGGCAACGCATTTGCAGTCTTAAGATTGCAGTCTTGTGAATGCGAATGTCTATGGGTCACAGTCTCCACTTACCATCAGGTAGCCTGTGTGCTCGTTTGCCTTCTCAATGACATAAAATAAAATAAAAAAATACATGATTGGCGTGTGAGTGACGCATTTGTATTTGACGTAAGGCGTTCAAAAGGTTAACCTATCGACATAATATACATAATCTCGATGACGATACGTTAACATGATATACGGTAATATACATATATATTATAATCCTTACTAATATTATAAATGTGAAAGCGTGGATGCGTGATTGTTACGCTTTCACGCAAAAACTACTTGACGAATCATCGTGAAACTTTGTACACATATTTTGGGAGGTACTAGAAGTAACATAGGATACTTTATACTAAAAATTTTTTTTACAAAAAATTAAAACAAAAAAAAAATCAGCGGGTGAAGCCGCTTGCGGGTCGCTACTATACATATATATATATATATATATATATATCACGTCACTGAGCTTCGGTCAGCTAATACAGGTGTGGCCATTAATCAGCATTGTCTGCGATGCTATCGGGGGAGTTGTCGATACTTAGCGTTACGAACGATTTAGCAAAATTATTTCTAAACTAGAAAACGCCCGCGACTTCGTATGCGTGGAATTAGTTTTCTGCTACTCCACCTATGTGTTTGTAGACGCCGGTCTATACCCACAGGAAATTTTCAATTTTCCAGGATAAAAGTATGTAAAGTAGTCTTATGTCCTTTCCCGGGACCTTAGTTATCTCCATACTAAATTTCATCTAAATCGGTTCAGTAGTTCCTGAGATTAGCGCATCCAAGCAAACAAACAAACAAACTCTTCAGCTGTATACCCCCCTAACTTTGTTACCATCCCGACCTAAACAAATGTTTTCGCTTTTACGTTTCTATCAAATTTCATAACGATCAGATCAAAATAACACTCAAGTTATCGTCGAACATATACGACTGCCGGCAGACTCGCTTCGCTCGGCCGATGCTTATATCAGCCCCGATCGAAATAAGAGGGTCGTTATCAGTGCTAATAATGTGTCTAACCACACAGGTCTGTGCTCAAATTTGAAATATCTTTTTGAATTTTTTAAGCTTATTACTTTGGAATATGTTATAATCCGAAAAAACTAGAACCTGGTATTTTTTTCACCTCCCACATACCAGGGGTTAAGCATAATGGTGGTTTCGGCAGATTACTTAAGTTTCATGGAAATCCAGAGTCAGCTCTGACTCGCTTCGTTTCGTTCCACGTTTGCGTTGGGATTTTGTAAATTGCAGGAATTTTCTGGCATATTTTCAGTATATGGGTTCTATTTGTGTATAGTTTCGCGAAAACTTCATTTTCACTGTAGCAAGTTGTTGAACATCTATTTTTTCATGTACATTTTTCGCAAACATTAAAAAATATGTTCAAATAAAACTGTAGATTTTATTTAGAATGTTCATTTATTTAGAAAAGTCAATTGCAGTCAAACATATTACTTCGACTAACAACGATTACGGTTACTCTATTAATTCAATTTAAATGAATAGGTACTCTAAAAACCCGGGCATGAGCATGTCGGACCATGCTCAGTGTGGGTTCCGAAGCCGTTAAGTACTACAAATATACAAAATCATCAAGTAATCACTAATTTTATATTTAAAGTCAATTGGTGCCGTCGTAGATGATTTTAGTAGGTACAATATACACTTTAATCGCCTGTATCTCAAGAACCAATGATGTTTACTTAGTCGTGATAGTTTTTCTTCAAAATTGGTTGGTTGGTTGTATGCTCTTTCATTTAACTTTTTTTTCTGATTTTTAGTATTTGTAGTTTTGGCTGTAGGAGTACCATTGAGTGTAAAAAAAATGCGCTTAAAAGCTTAATATTTCATAAAACGGATTACTTAATTAAAAATCTCTTTCCAAAAACACATAATATTATTTAAAGACCTATCCAATGACACCCCAGACTATAGGGTAGACGAGAAAAAAAAAATACATCCCCAAGTTACGTGTAGGGGAAGTACACAAAAAAAAATATTTTTTTACTTTTTATTATACCACGTTGTTGGCGTGACTGATATGCATATTCATGCCAAATTGCAGCTTTCTAGTACTAATAGTCTTTGCACTAGGCTACGGACGGACGGACGGACGGACGGACGGACATGGCGAAACTATAAGGGTTCCTAGTTTGACTACGGAACGCTAAAAAGCAAACAAATTTGTAACGGTATCGTTTATTCACCTGACATTCAAAGCGACAGCCATATTATAAATATACGATACGGTTTCGATATGTTAAACAGAATAGAAGTCCTGGTATTCGAGTAATATATTATCTAAAAAAGAATCGCAACTTAATGCAAAAACAATATCACTTTTGACGTGTTACCGCATTGTTTATAACTCGGCCGCCATTACTGTCAAGTAAATAAGAGCTATCGTAAGGTTGACGATACAATACGCCACGTCATAAGTATTATTAGTTTAACGTGTTGAATAGAAAGCCATATACATTTTGATAATTCTGCGCGTAATACGAAAGAAGGCGGCTAACTCTAATGTAGCAGTCGAAGCATTCTATACTCTATCGGTAACCATGTAACCATTGTTAGCCGCCATCTTTGGTATTACGGCAGAATTGTTCGCCATACTCAGTGTTGCAAGCGTTCGGCATGTCTGGTAATAAAGGGTGTTCTCAAACGGCAACACCGGCCGGAAGGCCATCTTGATAGTGCCCGGATATTGGAGTGGCAGCCAGTTGTAATTGCCCAGATTGCGCGCCTATCTCCGATACATGGCCATGTGCTCTGCTATATGCTTCAATGCATATTAGTCATCTCGCTGCTCCTCATTAGCTAGATGACTAATATAATGGTTTTAAAATGTTTCTCGTTCGAGAACGGTTCGAAATTTCAAAATTGTTAAATATATAAGACCGATATAATGGATTTCTTGCTATTTATACCTGTTTGTTTGCCATTTTAACCTTTTATCCTAGCAAGGATTAGCTGGATGAAATCCCTTAAATACGTACTTGGTTTTTTTTCTGTTATATTGCCAGTGTTTTGTAATTCATTTATTTTTGGTACAATAAAGAGTCAACATACGTAATTGCCACTCTTAACTCTTAGACGGCCCTTCTTAAAGAACCATCCCAGTTAAACAAACTTTATTAAAAAATATCAAGTTAAAATCTTTTTATCCATTTGGGAGCTACAATGCCTCAGGTAGACAACAAGATATACGTTTAACTTGTAACACCTCTCTGTTTCTAAAGATGCTTTAATAAAATCTTAGAAGTTGTTCAATACTTCAAGCCATTTTGAACCAATCCCTAATACAACCAGAAATATACTTAACCACAGTAGCCAGTATCGCTAGAGCTCAATTATGAAATGAAATCTACATCTCACCGCAAACGACGTTACGGTGACGCGGAACGTCTGAAATTACTCCAGAAATTGAATAAGCTAATCCGGGAACGTCGCTGACGAGTTAGCACCACCTTAACTGAGCTAATTATTTGAAGCGAGTTGTATTTAAAAGGTCCGATGCAGTTATATATTGTTTTGATCGATAAAGATCCCATACATCGCAGAATGTCTTATTCGCAGAACATCATCATATTCGTGAAATTACTAGCATAGAGGCATTCCATCTTAGTCCTCAGGGTTGGCAACGCATTTGAGGTCTTAGGATTGTAGTCTTGAGAATTCAGATGTCTATGGGTCTCACATTTCACTTACCATCAGGTGGCCAGAGTGCTCATGTGCCTTCTCCTTAACATAAAAAAAAAATACAATCACGTTTTATTACAAAAGGCAAAGGAGTCTACCCACATGATTGTTGTGTATATGACAGTATGTTAATATCATATTCGCAAAACACGACATGCGCAAAACATAATACCAGAAATAGGAGCTCCGCGGAAGCGGTGTCTAATTAATGTCTTGTTGTTAATAATGATGTTTTGAGAAAATCATGTTTTGCGAACATGATGTTTTCCGAATATCGTCTTTTGCGAATATAATATTTTGCGAATATGATGTTTTGCGCATGTCGTGTTTTGCGAATATGATATTAACATACTGTCATATACACAACAATCATGTGGGTAGACTCCTTTGCCTTTTGTAATAAAACGTGATTGAAGTAGGGTACACTTATATTCTCATATAACTCACATCATGTACTACTCCTTAGCTCAATAAAGTTAATAACGATTAAACAGTGTTTTAATAGACAAGTACATACTAATCGGTTTTCAAGACAATTGGTAATATTTTATTTATTTACGACTAGCTTTTGCCCGCGACTTTGTCTGCGTAGAAGTCGTTTATCACGGCTGCTTTGGGAACTGTAAAATTTTCCATGATAAAATCTGTCGTATGGCCTGGGACACAAACTATTACTATACCAAATTTTATTTAAATCGGTTCAGCGATTTAAGCGTGATGAGATAACTGATAGACAGACCGACACACTTTCTCATGTGTAATAGGTGGATATTCCGTGTGTATACGTGTTTTTGTGTTTTAATTGTTTGATCTAGTACGGATGCTAAATTTGCATGACGTAACGATAAAATATCGTTATTGAACCCGGGCATCGACTAATCTAAAGTAAAGTAAAACAAATTTACAAAATTTAAACAAAACCAACACTAAACGTTTTACTCAGATATTTTCGGACTCATTTAGAATTTAAAATTAATATCAAAGCTTGACAGGACCGTGTTGCAATTAAATAAATAAATAAATATCACGGAACAATGTCACACAAATTGACCTAGTCCCATACTAAGCTTTAGGCGTGTATTATGGGTACTAGACAACGATAAACATACTTAGATAGAGAAATAAATACTTAAATACATAGAAAACATCCAAGACTCAGGAACAAATACTAGTGTTCATCACACAAATATCTGCCCTTACCGGGATTTTAACCCGGGACCGCTGGCTTCGGAGGCAGGGTCACTCCCAACTAGGCCAACGTGTCGTCAAGTTAAGTCAAATTAAGAAACTCATTTTGTTCACGGAATATCACGACACGCAGATTACACTTGTTAACCTACTTACAAATAGCTCCTTTCCATAACTCTTATATAATCGAAACGCATATGGGGTGTATAAGTGTATGGTTTATAAATTATTGATGACACAATGTAAACTGCTAGGCTGGGTGGTTGGCGTTAAGTCTACGGAACCCTTTTCACGGTCCATGTCAGCAACGGGTTATTAATCGCCGCGGCACTCGGTGCTTTTAGGACTCTAAATTCACAGCAGTCTCAGCCTAGTATTACCTTGTCGGCGTAACGTATTCAAGTATAAGTAGTTTGAGTTTAGTACATCAATTGCTGCGACAAGTTCCTAAAAGGTAGAGCTTACTACAAGCAAAATAAGAATAATTAGCAAGCAATGGAAGACAGTAGAGCGATAGGCGAGATCCTAAATGTCTTAATTCGTGTGTGTATACATAACAGAAATCATCGATTGACCTCCATCTCAACTGATGTTTGAATGATATTACTGAAGTTCGCTTGTTCACTGTTTCTACTGTGATGTGAGCAAGGTTTGAATCCGAGCAATTTACGAATAATTACGCTTGCCTCATTGGTATGATTTAACCATCCTAAATGTCAAAATCAATAACTATCCCCAAAATTTAATGCTCAACCTAACAAGCTTCCCAAAATAACATTTGACTAAAAATAAATAAACCGAATAAGCGCACTTCTGATCATTTTCGGACCAACTCAAGCACGATCAAAATTGAAGCAGGAAATTAAACTTTTAATCAGAATTCCGAATTACTCAAGTAAATCAGACGATTTACAATACGGCGGGCGCGCGGTGTAACTCGCTTTAAAATTATATCAATTTCATTTCACCGCCGATGAATTTAATTTTTGAATCGGTAGCAGAATTCTAAAGGTAAGTAAATGTTAGAAGTCGACGGGTCGCCTTTAATGGTTTAATCTTTATCTGGACCCATTCATCCGGGATAATTTCGGGTCGAAAGATCACCATTATCCCTCTTGATTTTTCCACAAAGGACCGCTGAAAAGTTTAACAAGATTAAATTTAACACGGGAATGCTTTGCTCTGAGAGCTCAGCTTTTCCAGCTTTATGTATAGGTAATGTGTGTACTATTTATACACGCATTTTTCAGAAAGGAATTTTGCTAAGTACGTTTATATTTATGATCAAAATAAAATTCAAATATTGAAAGGCTACGGAGGAATCTTTTTATATTAAAATTTTCTGAGATACGCTTTGGTGTAGCATTACCGGTTTCAAAAAGGTTGGAAGTATTAATAGATTTTCACGATCACAAATTTGATATCTTTTTTACTTATTTTTCTCTAAAATTACTCATAATAGGTGGACTAAAGTTATGCATTTAATGCCTAGGGACTAAAGTGATACTTTGCTCCCTAGGGACCAAAGTACTTTTTCTTTTTATTTTCCTTATTAGTAAAAGGCTTGAAAAACCACAAACAGCCAGATACATATTGCCATTTGATGATGTTGCTCTTGTCGTCGGAGTGCGCGGTTGAGCCGGTAGAGGGTAGGTAGGGGCTGGGCATACAACCTCCACCGCCGAGGTTTTCTTTTCGGAAATGTTGTATATGGACTTTTTTTTATATTGTAACCCCAAAAACAACCTTTGTTGTTGTCTCGTTCTGTAGTGCAGTGACGGGTTGAGAGTAAAAATTATAGCGCTATTAAATTGTTTTTTGTAACTGGTCTATGTTATAACTATTACGGTGTTATTACAAAAACTTAGATACGCCTTAGACTTGGCTATAAAGTGACAGTTTCCTATGGATTGACTTTTACTAAAAAAGTGTTACGATTGTTTCAGTTTTTGTAAAACCACCATTCTAATTTAAGATATATTCTCGCAATCGAAGTGAAAAGTAGAGTCACTTTGCTCAGGTGGATAAATATCTCGTGACATAATGGCTTACTTTAGTCCCTTGTTGAACAATCTACTATTATTTAATTAAAGACTAGATATTAATTTTAGTATCGCAAGTATTCTAATAAAAATAAAAAGCAAGCTGTGAAAAAATGAGAAAGTGTCACTTAATTCTTTCGTTCAACAGAGCACTTTTTAATTAAAAAGTGATCGCTGTTCTTATTCTCATTTACTTTTTTCATGATCACGGAGGCCATTCTAGAAATACTTCGGTTAACGACACCCTGTATGTTAAGAATTTTGAAGTTTGAGATCAATTAATACTTATCCCAGGCATTAACTAGACGAGATAAGTTAAAGCTTATTTCTATTATCCGCGCTTGCCACCGAGGGTTTAACTGAAACCACTTTTAGCCAGCTTTTATCAAAAATGTGGATGCTTTAAGCTTTATAGCAGCTCTTAAGCTCGCATTATTTTTAAGTCTTGGCAAACTGTACGTAAGAACACTCAGCCGTCGCTAAGTGGGAGCACAGTTTCACCTGCTCATTTTAAATGTACCTAAGCACCGTCGTTCAGCACTCTTTAGCAATGGATGTTACTGAAATCTGCTAAAGAGTCTATGTCGTTATTCACTATGTTTTAACCCCTTATGTCTTTTAAAGGCAACAAAATATGTCCGTGACAGAAACCCCCTGTGAACAGATCAGAGTTTAATTACTAATGGCATTGTGAATCATGAATCACGAAGCGAAATGAATCCGACTTTATTTCCTTTGCAATTGATCCAAAATCCAATGACCATATAAAATATAATTTTGAATAATTCTTGGGTTAAATTATTCCAAACGCAAGGGGTTTTATTTAGTTGAACGGAAAGTTTTGAAGCTGGTTCTGTTTTCTTTCTCAATTGATGGATATTAGAAAAGAGATTATGGCAACATTATATTTACAATGTCAACAAGACAATTTTTCTAACAATTCAACGGATGATTAAAGTTTTTACTGTTATTTTGTTTTGTTTGGTTAAATCGGATATATAAATGGTATTATTTATTTATTTTATGTTAAGGAGAAGGCACACAAGCACTCAGGCCACCTGATGGTAAGTGGAATCTGAGACCCATTGACATTTGAATTCTCAAGACTGTAATCCTAAGACCTCAAATGCGTTGCCAACCCTGAGGACTAAGATGGAATGCCTCTATGTTAGTAATTTCACCGGTTGTCTTATCCCCACACCGGAACACAACAATGCGAACATTGTTGCTTGGCGGCAGGTTTAAACCTGAACATTAAATTCGCAGCAACACAAAAACCTACAAAGCTAAAAACTAATGTTATTTAATATAAAAGTTTTATATTGTAGGTAGGTACGCCCAGAACCAAAATAGCCCTTAAAATCCGGACGCTCTGCATTTAGCAGAGAATCAAGATTATTAAGTATTTACTTAAGCCGCTTACGGTTTTAGATCCTGACAAAATGAAAGATTTTTTTAAGTGGGCTTTCAAATTTGATTTGGGTTAGGTGACTCAAGGTTGATGTTACTTCACGAACATCGTATATTTATTATAAAGGCTGTGTTTTTTGCACAGATTTCGGTGGAAAGTGGTATCTAAATAAAAAAAACAGGCGACTATATTAAACAAATTTACCTATTTCTAAACTACGCGCTAGGCTTGTACTGTGGGTACAGGTTATATAATGAACATACTCATAAAGAGAAATACATAGCATATAACATATCTTAGAATTAGGACAATAACGTGTACTCATCACAAATATTTGCTTATACAGTAGTGGCTCAACATTTAAAGCTGTTCACTCTACGAGTACAAACAGTACAATAGCCACTTTCAATAAAGCTACAAGTTTCAATATATTTTTTTCATATATGTATAAACTTGCCTGCCGAATAAACTTATTTTCTTTTCTATCTTTCAGTGTACTATTCTAATTAGAAATTGACCCAAGGTTTTAGTTATTTGATAGATCTATATATTCTGAAGTGATATTGTAGTTTCTGTGTAGTAAGAGTAGGATGGACTATACGTGTACGATTCTATCAATGAAACATTTTTGAGTGAAGATTTTTGGCCGAATATACTTTTTAGTACAGTTTAAACTCAAACTTACTACTTTTATTTGACAAATATACACTGCGACAAAACAGACATAGTACAAACAAACGTCAGATTATAAGAAATTTAAAATCAGTAATCAGCTGCTTATCAATCAAAATCGGACAAGTTCAAACCACAGTGGATTCTGATTGGATTCTGTTGCGACCTCTACCGTGCCTTTAAACACTATAATAATGATGTTTACATAATGTCTTCCCAATAAATTGAGCTCGGCCCTATAACGGAAACTGATACAAAATTTTTACTTAATGAAACGTGTAAAGTTTAATAAAAACGGAAAATAATAAAGTATTGAGATAAATAATAACTAATAAGATAGGTAGAACATAATCACATCCTGTACCATAAGAACTGTCCAAATATTGTGTTATTGCAATAAACGTCTTGGTCTTACTTAATTTATTACCCGACCTATAAATCTTTTTAATTTGACTAACGGCATCTCTAAGATAGTCTTCAAACGCCGACCTTAACTCAAGATTCCTCGCCTTAGGCCCGAGATCTCATTTTAGATCCACAATTAAACCTTAATCGTTCCCATTAAACTCAGAAGTGGGATTATCAAGCGAATATCGATGACAGCAATTTGCCGGCAAACTAAAATGTGGGTCAACTAAAATGCTAGTAATTGACACTGAATATTCATATTATTGTCCGTGGCATTTTAACAGAGCCGATTGCATAAATAAGTGGCCAAATCACGGTTCCATTGTGATAACCTCGGTTGAAGCTGTTTTTAGTTTCAATTTTACCTTTTACCCGACTAATTATACCGATACAGCTCATGCTAGGTTGCACCCATGTTTATTGAATTAAATATCACCTTAAGTCGTGTGCCTTTGGGAATTAGAAAGTTACAGAAGGTGTCCTAATGGGACATTAGTGTTAATGAACACCAAGTTTGTGCTACTGAGTGTCAGTGAATAAATAGTGCGCGTGCCGAAGGTCACCGATTTAAATTGCTATCGACGCAAACTGCGTAATAGGTGCATAACCATAGGTGTTTATAACTTTACAACTAAAATATGTCGAGTAATTTAGGTATATGATTTGTTCATATTGTGTCACCATTAATACCAGTTTACAATGTATAGCGACAGAAATTTTAGTTTGCGACATTTGTGACTAGACAAATATCCGTTTAATGTCGAAGATGATTTTTATTTCCAACGCAATACTGAATTCTCGGAATATTTTTTTATAAGTAATGCGACGTAAGTTTGAATATTCTGAATTGTATCTGGTAGTTTCATATGATTTTCAACTGTCGCAGTAGCGAGCCAATGGCCGCCATTTTGTTGATGGCGCTATTTGAGATGGCGGCACATTAATTAGTGGCAACGTAACACTAATTGCCAACGCCTTCTAAAGCGCGGCGAGACTTTTATTTATACTTAGCTTAAAATAATGTAGAATGTAGATGTTTAATAAAGAAATTCAGTTTTAAAACTTTTTTTTGTAGTAAAAGGATTTATAATCTATTCAAGCAGCTGTAACGCGTCCAACGCTGAAACTCCAAGATACAAGCTTTTGCTTAGTTTGAAGGTCAGAGTTTTCAACAAATTAATTTGCAATACGTTTGTAACTTCTTTCTCCTTTCTGACAGAAATATCTTTGTCCGTCATTGTTTGTACAACCTCATATATGTATATGAATAAATGGTTATTATTATTATTATTGTTGTTAAAATAATTTCACAAGTGCTTGATTTTATCCCACTCCGATAAAGTAAATGTTTTGTAATCCAATGTTATTTTACGTATTTAATTCTCAAATTACACATCGAAGCTTAAATCGCCGCATACCTTTTATCAGTTATCATTATTTTTATGTGGTGATGTTCTTACCTGAAAAAGAAAAATATATATATTAGTACAGATTAAGTGTACTACTTGTACTACCAAGCCTATGCATTATTCCTTAACCTGGCATAGCAGTCATAACCGTAAATCGCAAAAATTGGGCATAAGCCACAAAGAGTTGATAATTAAACCAACCGTAAGAGGTCATAACGGTCCCCGCAAACAATTTATTGTTACCCTTTTACGACAGATGGCATTAGAGAGGCAATATTTTATGCAAAGCAGCCAGATGGCAAGCTCAATAGCAATTGAGCTCGAATCGTGATTGTCTTCGGAATAATGCCTAGCATGTGTCAAACGGGGTTGTGTGATTAGTGAGTCAGCCCTTGTAACGCGGAGGGACACGGGTTCTTGCACGAGTTACGTCGGTGGCCTTTGTTTGACCGTCATTAGGTCATTTGACGAGTCTTTATCCGCCCATCATTATGTATCCGAAACGTTTTCATAATGCGTTAAATATGTTTAGGAAAATACATGATGTTTGGAGCTTTTGGTTTAATTTGACGGTAGAAATTAGCAAGATACATTATACAAATTGGCTACTTTCATAAAATTTCGCAACTGTGTGCGTGTCATAAATAAATGCATTTTAAATAATTTCATTTTCTAAAACTGACTTTATTGCCGGCTTTCTGAAACTGAAACAACCCTAGCTCCAAAAAAACCGGTTATAACTTAAAATCTTCTGAGTAACATGGAATTTAAGCCATCGTTAAGTTTATAAATCTCCATCTAATACCACATTAAATAGAGGAATAAAAAATAAAAGTGAGAACAATATTAACATCTCTTTAAGTAACTACAACGTATTAATAACCAATTGTAGAAACTTAGGTTTTTTTTTAAAGTTGACCAGTTTTATAGAAAAACAAAAGTCACTTTATGTCCCAGTTTTGTTTCTATTGCCATCGACGAGTAAATAGGCAGACGGTCCACCTGACAGAAAGTGGTCACCACCGTCTTTATGTGCGTATACGTAATTTTTGATGTTTTAAAAAAAATAACAGCCGTATCGAGATAGGATGGTTTGGTCTGATGTTTGTAACTGTAAATAACTATATATACATAATTGAACATAAAATAAAGGTACTAATAATTTATTTATTGCAATCAAGTAAACGTAATTTAAAGCAACCAAATAAAATTATATACAATTAAAATTAAAAATATTCCATATAAATATTAGTGTGTTACGATAGATACTTGTAAATTGTTTGTAACAACATGACAGTTTAAACCTAATTATAAATACTTATATGTATAAGTCCTGCTCTCTTGTTGCCCGACAGGGTTCACAAATGCGCATCAATTTACCGTCTTCCAACCTGTACACATAATTAATTGCAGTAAAGTATTGAATATTGAGTATACTTATCGAAATATTCAATACTATAAATCTATATGTTTACACTATTACTATGCAGTTAGCCACCTTCTTTGGTATCACGACAGAAGAGGATCACTCACACGTCCCTGACCATGCGAGATCACACTACCCCCTTCCCTGAACTCTTCCACGCTGGTAGAATAGTATATTTAAAGAAAAATATCCACTCTAGTGAACTTAAAGGAAAGTTTCACTCCATATATACTTTGCCCCATGGAGAGTCGAACTTGAGCGGGCGTTAGTGGAGCTGGTCGTAAACCGCCATGTTGCATCAATCCTGCCATTGTTTACTTCATATACCGACTACAATGACAGTTCTGTTATGAACCTTGTTTCCTAGGCAATAAGGGAGGATGGGTGTGTGGTGGCTGCCCTTTACGGGCCCCGTAAATCCCGTCATTATCCCGCTGTTGCGCAACTATACGAGTGACATATGGGTCGGTATTTATCTGGCGTTTAGAAAGAACGACATATTTGGTTCGTTGCTAAGGAAAATTCGTGGATTTTAACTTAATTAGCTTGCAGTTTTTATTGTGGAATCCTTACTTAGAAACTAGCTACTTCGCTTTATTTGAACGCGGAATCAATTTTGTTACTGGTTAATGTTTACGAGCGCCGTGTTGCACTGTTTAAATTTAAATAAATTGAAAATGACGTAAGTAATGTTATTCAATCAAACTTTGTTGAATTTTAGTGACTAATAGCATTTTTTTATGTATATTTCTTCTTTAATATATTTTATTTAATGCATAAATGACAGTTTGCATGTATGTGAGATAGTATCCTGATTTCGATTTATTTACTTTATATAACGCCCTCAAGTTGCTAAAACTTCAAAATATATATTCGTATACAGGGGTTGCCAAAATATACACATTCCGGCTTTGATCAAACAATCACCCTGTATCTCAAAGCGAGCATTGAAGAAATAGGCATACCTACACACTCTGCTTTGCTGTTCTCAGACGAGCTACGAGTGCTACGGCGTAGCAATTTGATATTGGATGATTATGCGAGAAGTTATAGACATCTTTATTTCTTACTGTTCTTAGAGAAAGTATAAATGTGAGTGTGTTTGTTTGTTATTTTTTCGGTTCAGAGCATCGTGAAATTTGGTGCAAAGATAGTTTATAACGAAACGGACAAAGCAAACTGTTTACACTAGAAAATCGAACACAGCTATTAAAACGAAAAAAAAACTCTTAAACAGTCTAAACCCAAAAAATAAGCCTATTGTGGCTTAAAACGTAAGCCTTTTTACTGAGGCGCGCGAGGCGGAACCCTCCGATTATAAATTCCGACTAAACTGCTCTGCACGTGAGAGATGGAGTTGGATTACATTATTTACCTCGATGTTAACTGGGGCGTTAACTCGTGCACTGTTTGAGAGTTGTGTGACAGTTGTTGTCACTTTCACTGTGAATTGCATTGGGCATAAGTCTTGTTACGAGCTGTCAAGAACTGACAAGTTTCACGCTGTGAAAGACAGACATAAAATGAGGGCTGAGATTCTACACGATATTGCCTTTGACGTGTTTCCGTATTGTCAAGGTAACTTATATTTATTTGACAGTAATGGCAGCTGATTTTGAAGACAATACTAAGATGGTGGTAAACTACTGGTGGTGTTTAGTGGTGGTAGGACCCTGTGCAGGATCCGTCCGGATCGCTACCACCATCTTATCCATTACCCACCCGCCAAGCAACAGTGTTAGCATTGTTGTGTTCCAGTGTGGGGATAAGACAACCGGTCAAATTACTAGCATAGAGGCATTCCATCTTAGTCCTCAGGGTTGGCAGGGTTGGTTTGAGGTCTTAGAATTAATGTCTTGAGAATTCGAATGTGTATGGGTCTCAGATTCCACTTACCATCAGGTGGCCTGAGTGCTCGGGTGCCTTCTTCTTATAAAATAAAATAAAACGTCAAACGCGATATTGCCTTGAGTTGGGTGGATACTCTATCACTCTAGTAAAGTCACTATTTTTAACGAGATTTTAATCTCAAAATAAAGAGATTGTAAAGTACTTACGTAACTAGATACGAAAATCACGTATGAAATTAGTTGGCTCCTTACTTTCAAATCGCGATAATCTCAAATACTAAGGTTAGTAAGAAAGAAAGACATTTATTCACTACACAGAAAACACACAAATATATATAAATAAAAGAAGACAGTAAAATTTACAGGAACAATTAAATTAAACGAACTTATCAATTTTAAGCTAATTTATTCAAGAAAGAAATGGTTTAATTAACAGACTACTTACAAATTTTGTGAAAGAACACATGAGTATTATAAGCAAAGTTAACTATCTTCTGCTATTCCAATTATTTTCTCGACTAACAATGAAATGATCCTTACGTGACACTAAATCGATTTACATAAAAAATATTGTCAGTTTTATTCCTTTTTAAGGACAACTCACGTTTTGACCAAAAAAAACTATGCCAAAAATGTTGTAACAAAAAAAGACCTAACGTTTGCTAAGACAGTTTACCTCCTTCGGATTTCCCCATACTGTCCCAGTTAAAGAAACACAGTATACGCCTAAGCATAATAGTATATGTAGGCGAAAACGAAATGAAATATCATACTCGTAAATACTGATAAAAACCCTTAATAATAATGTAATGTATTTTTAAGTTATTTTTTAATAACTTAAAAAGACATTGCACCATTAAATATTTATATTTAGTTTGTAAGTTTCATAGTTTTTACCTAGCGTCAGTAACGCACAGATAAAACATGGTTACGGCTTACTCACTTATTAATAAGTGAGTAAGCATTCATGTCAGGAAACGGGCTGAAGTTACGGACTCGGTAGGAGCTTATATTATGCTTATATTTATGGGATTGTTCGTAACTGGAGCAGTTTCCATAACAGGAGCGTTTACCTTAAGTAGTGTCAAAATTTAAAAACCACCCATTTGGGCAAACGTTCTTTAACTGTAAACACTTAAAAAATGGGTAATTTACTATCAATAAAATAATAATAAAAACTTCAGTACATTTTTAACTTAAGACTAGCTTAAGCCTAGTCAAAAAGCCCCCCTCGAGTCATCCCTGGCGCAAAGGTACCCGTCACACTGGCCGCGTTAACACGTTGAATGGCGATGGACAACCTTTGCACCAGGTACGAACCCGCGCGGGCGTCACACCCCCTCTCCTTGCAAAATTAGTAATACGGAATAAAACCTGTATAAACTACCATTAAATACCTGTGGGACTTTTGCAATAAATATACATTGCCAACGGCTACTTTTATTAGATAACTAGCGACCCGCTAGCGGCTTCGCCCGCTGCATTTTTTTTTTACATCTCTTAGGGGTATGAAAAATAGGTGTTGGCCGATTCTCAGACCTACCCGATATACACACAAAATTTTAAGCCGTTTCGGGGGAGTTCAATAACGTACACCGTGACACGAGAGTTTTATATATTAGAGATATCTAGTCTAAACAAAACTGATATTTTAATGCTGTGTAGCTCAGAATAACAAGCTATCAACTTCTCAACTGCAAGTCGACCGAGACTCCGCAACTTGAAAAATGTCGGGCGCGTGAATTATTGAGCTCCTCTAACGAGTTCTGAGCGAGGCGGCTGGAGAATGTGCCGTATAGTTATTCAGAGGATAGTTGCTATTGGCAGATCGAATGACGGAAGTGAACTAAATAGGCGGAAAAAGAATTGGATTGTATTTGTATAAAGCTAATGGCGTTGAGTTGGGTTTCGCGGATCAATAGAGAATGTTTGGATATAATGATGATATTGAATATTAAGAAAGCTTTTATTTACTTGACAGTAATTGGTCGCCGAGATCAAATCACCATCAAACGTCAAAATAAATTGAATATTGTTTTACCCAGTGCAATAGAGGCTTGCTCAAATACTTTATCGATGACTACTAAGGCTAACTAAGAAAATAAGTTCCCACCAAAACATAAATGTAATAAATGGGCCAAGTTCTCATGTGCCACCAAAAGTAGTGATATCTAAAAAGGTGCCAAAAAGATGGTAAAGTAGTTAATATAAAAAAAAAATCGAACATTTTGTTTCCTTATGCGCTAAAACTTTTATATATCTTTTTGAAACGTGTACTTTAGGTACGTACCTATTAAATGAAGCCGTAAATTAATTATTCACGGTTTATTAGGAACTACACCAATATAATACATGTAAAACTGGCAAACATCGAGAGACAAGAAAGAGCGACAGTGTCGCCATCCCAAAATAATATTGTCAGAGCCCTTTCTCCAAGCGGCATTCGTTTCTACAAACGTTAACGCTACACCATCCGTCTCTCTCTCAATTACTATTTAAGAAAGGGGTGAACTACTACAACAAGCGCAAATGCTATCTTCACTTAGCTATAGTATAAGTTAAGACAGTAGTATTTGTGAAAAGTCAAGCAAACAAGTATAATAGAAAGCTAGCTGCTGTCTCAAGCTCGATTCCCGATAAAGGTAAATATTTATGTGATGAGCGCTAGTATTTCAAATATAAATATAAATATCACGAGACAATATCACACAAATTGACCTAGTCCCAAACTAAGCTCTGGGCTTGTTCTATGGGTACTGGACAACGATAAACATACTTAGATAGAGAAATAAATACTTAAATACATATAAAACATCCAAGACTCAGGAACAAATACTCGTGCTCATCACACAAATATCTGCCCTTACCGGGATTTGAACCCGGGACCTCTGGCTTCGGAGGCAGGGTCACTCCCAACTAGACCAACGTGTTGTCATTTGTTCCTAACTCTTGGATGTTTTCTCCGTATATGCTATATGAGTATTTATTTCTCCATATAGTTGTCAAGTGCCTATAGTACAAACCTAGGGCTTAATGTGTAATTAGTGAGATTATTTTTCAAATATTTATTTAGTTGTCTTTCGATCACTGCTGGCTGCATCTTACTAGTAATTCGGCTATGTTTGAATGTAGTTTTCATTATAAGCACCTGTTTCACATTCATAATACGAGTATCGTGGTCCTGTCGTTCACATACCTACAAATATTTCATACGGGGTCCCCTTAAAAAGTCGAAACTCATTTCATCAAATGAGTAGTCTCACCTCACCGAATTACATTTCATCGAAAGCTACTTTCTGCTGAAACCGTATTGTTTTAGGCTATCTTAAGTATAGGTTACGTAGGTTAGGTTAGGTTAGACCTGTGAACACCAACTTACAACTTCTGCACGTGGAAATGCTTGTAGATGAAATGAGAGTTCGGCGAAGGTAATTGAAAAAATGAGTATCGACATTTCAAGTGTAAACCTATTTCACACAAATCCTTTCTTTTCACCAACATTAAGAATAATTATTTGGATACAGCCTTTTAGCTTCAGGAAGACTTTAAACTAGTTTTATTTTTTTATTGCATAGTGAAGGCACACGAGCATACAGGCCATAAGTGGCACCTGCAAAGAAAAGCCTTTTAACTCAAGACTACAGGCTAAAGATTGCAAACATAGGACTGCAAATACAATGCCAATTGCCAACCCTAAATACTAAGAAGGAATAAAAAAAAGAAAAAAAATCACGGGACTATGTCACACAAATTGATCTAGTCCCGAACTAAGCTCTAGGCTTGTACTATGGGTACTAGACAACGATAAACATACTTAGATAGAGAAATAAATACTTAAATTTATTGAAAATATCCAAGACTCAGGAATAAATACTTGTGCTCATCATACACATATCTGCCCTTACCAGGATTTGAACCCGGTACCGCCGGCTTCGGAGGCAGGGTCACTCCCAACTACGCCAAGCTAGTAATCTAGTTAGTAAGCCAGTAATTTCACCGGTAGTGTTATCCGCCTTCACTATTGAACGCCTCAACCGATCATCATGAAACTGAGATTGTTTTTAGCCTAGAGACGGGTATAGGGTACCCTTTACCTCGGAAAATTGGACAGCTTACAAAGTAAACGCGTTGAACGATTTCTACGCGGACAGAGTTGCAGGCAAAAGCGAGTTATGGATAAACGGATGCTATTTACAAATATTTCATAAGTTTTGCAATACTATTAGGTCATTGTGGTTTGTATTTATCCAAGTTTGGTAATAAATCCCAGTTTTGTCAGTTCGTTCAGCGAACGTTCACTGAAGTAAGCCGAATCAAGCGTAAATAGGCGGGGTAGGTGTAAATCTCTTCGGGAAGCGACCTCGCACGCGCCACGCTTCCTTAATAAAAAAGTCACATCCCCATCCCACACACAACAAAAGCAACCCTCAATTGTTACTAATAGGGTCGCCCATACAATAAAAAGTACCATCATATACGTCGTTTTTTCTTAAAAACGCAGCGTTATCTTACGGGTAAAAGTTTCGTTTGTCATATAAGAGTTTGCTTATCGAGAAGTTTCTATGCGATAGTTTTAGTTTCGAATCTGCCCACCGCCTCACATAACTTAGTTGCTTAGTAAATAACAATTGATTACCATTACGCGTCAAAATAAAAGTTTACTAACGTAGAATTGTTTGTCGTGTGGGTAGCAAGGATGTCAGCGATATTTGAGAATAGTTTCTTCACTATGAAGTTGTATCTCGAATTATCAAAACAAATAATTTATTATGAAGCATCAATTCACCGATATATCAGTTAGTCAACATACGTTTTTACAAATTAGAATATCTTAGTTACATTTATTTTTACCTATTTACATTTCGACGAGAGGACACGCTAGCCTACTTGGTAGTGACCCTGCCTTTAAAGCTAGGTATTTGTGTGATGTGCACGAGTATTTCTTCCCGAGTCTGGGATGTTTTCTATGTATTTAAGTATAGCTAATTTAAGTATAGTAAGTTGTCGCTTTAGGTACCTATAACCTGTAATGATAGAATAAGTTGATGAAATAAATAAATAAATAAATAAAATAAATAAAATAAAATATTTTATCTATATAAGTAAGTTTATCGTTGTCTAGTACCCATAGTACAAGCCTAGAGCTTAGTTTGGGACTAGGTCAATTTGTGAGTCATTGTCCTGTGAATTATTTATTATTTAATTACCATAAGAAGAACTACTCGTACTTAGATACTATACTTAGGTATATCACGGGTTTGTATTCAATTTCGATAATACAATAATTTGGCACCATCGAGCTGGTTTGATGATGGAGACGGAAGGTAGTCATAGGAACTCCTCACATACATACATACATAAATCACGCCTGTTTCCCAGAGGGGTAGGTAGAGACCACTTCTTTCCACCTGCTACGATCCAGACAAAGCTCTTTCGCTTCTTCCACATTCATACATCGAGTCATGCATGCACGTCGGTTTCGGGTACTTAAGATTCGGCCCTTTTCTAGTATTTCCCCGATTTGATTCTAAAAAGTACGCCTAGGGCGCCCCCTTCCGACCCTTCCACTCACTTTAGCACTGTAAATTTCTTTCATCAATCTTTTTTCATCCATCTTTTCCAAATGACCGAACCATCGAAGCATGCACTTTTCAATTTTAGTCACTACATCTTCTTTCAGACCACACTTCTCTCTGATGTTTTCATTCCTTACTCTATCACACAGTTTCACACCACACATACTACTACTATAGGAACTCCTCATAGGCTCATAATAGGTCCGTGGAGTTTGGGCACATTTGACTCGTCTTCAAATAAGTTTAGTGATCTATATCGAACGTTCCTTGTTAAATGATTATTCTAGAAAAACTTATCATCGCTATTATACGAAGAAATTGTTAAACGTATATATTGAGCTCTCCACAAAACAAACAGCTAACTCTGGTTTACCGTTAGTTTGCTCAAGGTTTTTATCCCGGTTTGAAATTGGAACGGAGCAGAAAATGAACGAGAATCCGTTCATTCATTCGTTCTTTCCGGCCGTGAAACACTCAGTGATCGGGAGTGCTTCGGTGCTCTACTACTGGTTTTTTTAGTTTATTTGGTTTGCAATATCCGTGATCATATTGGAATTCTGCTTCCTGTTTGTTACGTGTGATTTTAATATTTTATTTGTATCTACTCTGTTTGTGCGAAAAATAAATTCTCTTTAACAATTCGCCCGTATTCTTAGCTTTATTTGTCCCACATGCTATATGTTGTAACGTTGCACTTACATGTTATTTAATAATTTAAAAAAAAGAAAAGTAATCATATAAAAATAATTAATAATATAATATTTAATCAGCCATGGAGTCAG
This sequence comes from Acleris holmiana, assembly GCA_949316455.1. NCBI lineage: Eukaryota > Metazoa > Arthropoda > Insecta > Lepidoptera > Tortricidae > Acleris > Acleris holmiana. The sequence goes on along the minus strand of OX438771.1, from coordinate 5,741,286 downwards.
CGTTCTACAATTTACGCGTCGCTCTTTTTTCTTAAAAATTCGTGGTTGCGCCGGCACAGCGACTGAATCGCCTTTCACTCGCCAGCGACCGCACACCTATATGTCGGAGCGTTCACGACTTAAATTCGTGTCTTCTTACGCGCCGCCGTATTTTCTCATTTAAATAATATCTAAATAAGAATATTTATTTGTGCTTAGCAGCGATATAACATTGTTATTTCCAACGTTTTTGGTTACACATAATTGAGTAAGTGACATCTTGGACCCCGATAAGGGGTGTCACTTTTACCCTACAAGTTGGGAATTGTTTTATATCCACTACTCCGACTCCAACCGGCGCTTCCCGGTCCTGGTGCATCTCCCATTGCTGCCTTCCCGAAGACCTAGCAGCCACCGCCACCGAACAGGGGAGTACCGTCCTACGACGGCATAACCAGACCTAGGTTTTAAAACTTCACGACCCATATTAGTTAAATAAATATTTGTTGATGACTCTGTTGTTCTGATTTAACAAACTCCACATCCTGGAGAGGAGAATACGTCACAATGTTCTAAGGTATAATAGATGGAGTATGTTACCAAACATAAACCAGAATGAAGGTGGTTGAAGTTGGGGTACGAACAACGAAACTGACCAATCATGTCTACTTAAGTCGTGATAGTTTTTCTTTTCAACTCGTTATATGCGCTCTCAATGAAGATATTTTTCAGATTTGTAGTATTTGTAGTTTTGGCTGTAGGGGGAGAGGACACATGAGTCTAACAAAAATTAGGTAACACCTTAAAATTCCGAACAATTTTTTTCCGAATATTCATTTGTACGATTTTTTTATTTTTCCGAAAGCTATGTTACGTTGGAGCTATTTTGAAATAAAATACATAATTTAGTTGCCATACGTAGGTTACGTTAGGTTTGATTTATAAGCAAAATCAAAAAATAAAGTTATGCATTTGGAATTATGAAAATTCCGAATTTTGATCAATTCGGAATTATAACTCTTCGGAATTATTAGTGTGATTCTGTGTGATTTAAAACTTAAATTTTCATAAAGGGATACCTTACGGAAACGGAAATTACGGCTTTCTAGGACTAAGAGCCTCTGAGCTAGGCTGCGGACTGACGGACGGACGGACATGGCGAAACTATAAGGATTCCTAGTTTGACTACGGAACTCTAAAAAAGAGCTGTCTTAACGTTGACAATACGATTTTTTAATGGCACGGAGAAGGCAAACGGCCAAACAGGCTATCTGGTGGTGGGTGTGGTGGGATCTGTGACCCATAGACATCTGTCTTATCCCCGAGGCTAAAGGGATGGTGGTAGCAATCCGGACGGACCTTGCACAAGTCCTACCATTGTTATAAATAGTTATAAATCAAAGTAGAATAAGGTGAGAGAGTTCCAGTGGTAACTCGGTGGAGAGGTGAATGCGGAGCGAGCGGTAATCACTCGCGACGCGCACTCGCCGCGAGCACTCTCGCGCCGAGGGCCGCGCTGCTCCGCAAATGGTCGTTGAATCATATCGCCATTCGAGCGTTTGATTTGAAACGTTATACCATTACCTATACAACCTCGATGTCGTTATTACGATCGAGCAAAAAAAGGCATAAAAATCACGATTGTTGTACGGGAACCTCCCTTGAATATTAATTAAATTTTAATTTAATATTTTTTTCTAAAAGTGAGTATACAAGTAAACATTCTGTAAATATTTAGTGTTGTAACTGTTGCCGTTATTAATATCGAGTAAAAAGCTTCAAAATAATCACGTTTGTTGTATAGGAGTCCCCCTTAAATATATATTTTAATTTGTTTTTAGTATTGGTTGTTATAGCGTCAACAGAAACACATAATTTGTGAAAATGACAACTGTCTAGCTATCGCGGTTCTTGAGATACAGCCTGGTGAAAGACAGACGGACGGACAGACAGCAAAATATTAGTAACAGGGTCCCGTTTTTACGCTTTGGGTACGGAATCCTAAAAATCAACAAGCGAATTGTATTATTTCATACTTGCTAAGCAATATTGTGTAGAACACTGTTATCTGTAGGGAGTTGCAGTGCCCTCGAGACGCTCTCCACCCCCCACCCTACGTCAATCAAGCAAGACAAGCGAGCTTAGGCAGCATTATTTGACTTAATTCCACATTGTTTAAGCGACATTATGTAAGCGGTCAGCTTTACTAAGCTGTTTTTTTTTTTTTTTTTCATAGTGGGTAAGAGATTAACTGGACTATACCTTCCTAATTTGTCCTACAAATGCATTTAAAGGAGCTCCTTTATATTCTACTGTATTGTTTTTTTTTTTTAATGCGCCCGCCATTTCTTACAAGTACTCGTATATAAGATCTATTAGTAACGTTAACATTACGATAACATATGAAAGCAATATGTTTCACCTAGGAGAATAGAGGCTCAGAATAAAAGAGTACATTATTCCGAACTGATCACAATTCCGAATATTAATCATTTCGAACGTATTTTTTGCTTAAAGATTACATATTGCTCGCTAACCTAACCTAATCACACATACTAAATTGAATAACAAAAATGGATTACTTAATATTTTTTTATAAAAGAACAAATGGAGATTTAGCTTGTTACCAAAATAAGGATCAATTGAAACGGAATCGTATGATAATACGTAATAGTTTATTTCACACACGCTAGCCTTGTTGGTAGTGACCCTGCCTTCAAAGCTGGAGGTCCTGGGTTCAAATCCCGGTAAGGGCAAATATTTGTGTGACGAGCATGAGTATTTGTTCCTGAGTCTTGGATGTTTTGTATTTATATATTTAACTATGTATTTCTCTATATAAGTATGTTTATCATTGTCTAGTACCCATAGTACAAGCCTAGAGCTTAGTTTGGGACTAAGTCAATTTGTGTGACATTGTCCCGTGATATTATTATTATTATTAAACTTTTCAGGATTTTGTAAAACTCCATTGTGTACAACCTATTAGGTTAGGTTATGATTCTTTTAGAACAATTCTGAAAAGTGTACGGTTTCAGAAAAACAACAATTATGTATTATGGCCTATTAGATAATTTCAGTGAAGCCTAAAGCTACAGCATGATTAAATCATTTAGAGCGATCGCGGCGTCATCGCGGCAAGGTCGCGGTTTGACGCGCGTCTTTTGTCTAGCGCGCGTTAATAGGTCAACAGCCATCACGCGATTAACAGTGCTTGTGCCAATGTCAAGCACGTGTTCATGTCTCGCTTACAAGCCGTGAGGGTGAAAGAGATGGGTGTGATCTGGTTTGATGATGACACCGATTGATCTTTAGCTTACTAAGCGGTTGCGATTTCCTGATGAAAATGACAATGCAACCACCCTTTATTTTGCAATGTTGAGCCCGTTTAACATATTTTAGGATCACTTTTTCCTATTCTTTTATAACTAATTTTTTGTACTCTATCAAAACCAAAAGAGGTTTGAATCCACGACTTTTTTAATTTAAGATTTTTAACATATATGTACAACCCTAATCAATTTATGATGCTGCTGTTTTTCATGAGTATTATAATGAAATTGTACTCGTAATTATGTTTCTTAATCTGTTTGTATATTTTTGTACTAAATGTTTGTATTGTTCCATCGATTAGATATCAGGTAAAATCGCCTTGTTATATATTTAACAATATTTCCAATGGTTAGGTGCAATAATTTACTTAGTAGCTTCAATTATCTCAGCATTGAACACGTTAAATGTTCGACCACTATTTCAGTTCTATAAATATTTTTATCTTGTACCACCAGTCACACGGTCAAAACTTTTAGTGTTGTGTGGGAAATTTAATATCGCGTGCGAGGACAAGCTCACCATGTGTGACCAATAACTTGCTGAGTGACAAGACTGTTCACACAGTGCACTACCACATCTGTATACTACGGGGGCGATACACAGGGTCAATAATAGTTGAATATCATTACGATTTTATGGCATTCGATTAAGAGAACGTCGTTGCGTTATTATGAAAGAAACATTAAACAACCTGCTCATCACGTTTATTTATAAGTTATATTATTTTTCGGTTTTTGCTTTTATCTACAGAGTCAAATGAGAATATTGCGGTCTAGATAAAATTTCATCAAGGCAATACTTAAAATACCAATTGCCATAAAAATAAAAAAGATCACCCTGTATATCTAGCGCTAGCTAGTAGCATTCTTAAATGCTAATCACTTATTTGTTTTTGGTCAAAAATATTGTATAAGCTTACTTATATTCTTTCGAGTTGTTACTTACAAATTATTAAATTATTTAAGTACTGTTGTTTTGAAAGTAACAACGACTCAAATGTACTCCATTATCAAATGCTTGTCTAGACATCATTAAAGGTACAAGGTCGGAATACGTTCCACCAACCCTGTCCAGTTCTGTTCGGGTGTCACCTTTTAGGGATGAGTTTAAGTTGAGTGTATGTGAGTTGACAGTTATTTACGTAATAAAAAACGTATTTCAATGGTTTGACGAGCGTTATAAACTGTTGAGGTCTACTTGTTATCCCAATTAATTTAGGCCACTTACTTATTTTTTGTAGCTGGTAGATGTTGCGTAGATTAATTGTTAGATTTAATTAAATTAAAACCAAATTGCCTTTGACAGGTTACCGCTTTATTTTTACTCTGTCGTCAATATTGCCCATGCAATTCATGTCAAAAAGCAATATGGTGTTACCATGTTGAAAAAAGCCCCAGGGAGATTATTCTACATTACCTTTACACCTATTGTTATCGTATTGTCAACGTATTGTTCACGTTATACAAGTTTAACCATCACTTTGACGACACGCTAGCCTAGTTGGTAGTGACTCTTCGAAGAAGCTAGGGGTCCTGGGTTCAAATCCTGGTAAGGGCAAATATTTGTGTGATGAGCACGAGTATTTGTTCCTGAGTCTTGGATGTTTTCTCTGTATTTAAGTATATATTTCTCTATGTAAGTAAGTTTATCGTTGTCTAGTACACATAGTACAAGCCTAGAGCTTGGTTTGGGACTAGGTCAATTTGTGTGACATTGTCCTGTGATTTATTATTTATCTGTGGCGACCGAGTAAAAAAAAGATAAGAATGCGCCTGGGCCTCTATCCCATTTGGTTTAATATTTAAACTACACGGCTTAGGACAAAAAATAATACTGACCTTAATTTAAACTTCTATACGAATATTATAAAGAGGTAAAGTTTGTAATTTGTAGGGGGTAATCTCGGGATCTACTGAACCGATGTAGATGAAATTTGGTATAGAGTCCCGAGGAAGGACATAAGGTACTTTTTATGTCGAAAAATAGGACCAATAGTGATAAACGACTTCTACGCAGACGGAGTCGCGGGAAACTGTGATAAAACGATGTTTGCTGTTAGAAAGGAAAGCCAATTTCTAACAAACTCTAAAAAAGCTCCAAAGATCAACTATCCACGCCCAACACAAAATTCTAAAGCCACTGAAATACGAATAATACCGCGTAATGGAGAAATGCCTTAGCCAGATAACCTATACGCATATTCTCTGAAGGCATTACCATTTCTCAGATACCTGCGAGACATTACCGAATTTTCCCAAGCCGATATGGAGCGTAAATCCGACAAACTGCCTGGCTGGTAACGACCTTTTTAGCCTCGTTTCTTTGACAATACATCTTTAGATTCCAAGTTATCATCTAACCCCGGATCGACGGGGCAAAAATGTACCAGTGCTAGTGATTCATTAAATATCGACTAGTTTATCGACATTTTTTTGTAACATTACGGGTTTTACATTTCTTCCAAAAGTAAGTCGTAATATACAATATCGTAGTATATCTGAATGTTCAGCTTTCCATGATATAAACGTTATTTTTTGCGAGGCATTTTTAACTGACTTTAAAAAAAGGTTCTCAATTTATCGGAATACTGAAGAATATTGTTGTACTGAATCAATTGTTATTCAATGTAATTTCAATCCTTTTCAAAAGTTACTCAATCAATATCAGATACCGGTTGTTTATATTTGCGATAAGTATTAATTAACGGAAACAGGTCAAAGACAATATCGTTATAAAGCAGTAGAATAGAGGCCTGTACACCAAACATAATACAGAACATAATATTATACAAGCGCAAAAGGCAGTTTTACAGCATTTGACATTATCTAAAGAAAAATTTGGCAGACTAGACCTCAATTCTACGGTAAAACCATATAATTATGCTTTGACGAGTTATCGTATCATTTTAAACTTGGCCGCCATTACTGACGATTAAATAAGAGCTGACATAACGTTGACAATACTATATGTCAAATATAATATCGTCACTACTTTGAAAAAAACTCGTAACTCATATTTCGTGATGTACGATTTTAAACTTCTTTCCCTAAATGTTTAAGTTTAAAATTGTACATCACGAAATCTGAGATACGAGGTTTTTTCAAAGTAGTGATGATATACTGATACCCAGAAGAACATCTTTGTTTTAATATAGATTTTGCTTCAATCTTGTTGTTATATAGTTGATAATATGATAACGTTACAAGGTGGCCTAAAACAAATCGAAGCTAATTTTGGGATGCGCTAGCAGTTTTTTGTTATTAAAAGTGCCCATGTATTTGTACAAGAGCTGCAAATTATGCGATGAATGGGGCGAACGAAATTGATGTTACAAATGATTGTGTTAGTGCCGGCCTTTTGAAAATTGTTCGATTATCAAACCGAAAACCTGTATTAGTTTTACACACATAAAACACACATTTTATTTTACACGTGTTAATTCTTAGGTAGCCTTAGGTTGTCTCATGTTTTGTACGCCATCGGTAACTCGATTCTTGTAAAAACTACTATGTATTAGTTAAATCTCGGTGTTGACCTAATTCTCGAAGTATTAACCCACAAAAAACTGGGTCATTGTAAATATGCGGACACAGCAACTTTCAAGATGGCGGACCTTGTCTTGTTTACTGCGAGGGCCCTCCGAGCCGTCAAAGGAACCTCCGCCACTGTTACTTAATACTCACTCGGATGATAAGCGAAGATTACACGCAACCTTGAGATACATATCTTTTTAATTTCAGGGATCACACTTTAGTTTTTATGTAACTTGTAGAAGTCAAATAAACATAAAAACCACTTGCTAGTAAGTTGGATCTGAAACCCATAGACATTTGTAATCTTGAGATTGTAATCTTAAGACTGCGTAGTTGCGTAGACGCGTAGTTGTTGTATCGAGTATACAGCTTAATATGAATGATAATAAGCATAAACTCTGACTATCTACATATATTGCACTACCCTGACCACATTCCTAAAAAATACGTTCGAGATGAAATTTAAAATTCTGTATTGCTTAAAATTTCAAGGAAATATAGTTAGTAGCCTGTGTCCTTTTCCAAAGCGACACTGATCTGACCACAGTAGAACTCCCTCGGCGTAAAAGGATCAACTGTCGTATTACATGGAGGTCGTCGTTTCTGAATGAATGAAACTTTTTGAAAAGTCTTAAATGTTTTAGAAACGCGGTTTATTAATTGCTTTTTGTCATCCAAATATGGTTTGTGATCCCATTGAATTCCCAACAAAAGCGTCCCAATTACTGCTTGTTTCTTTTATGCCCAGCTGTCCGAACAGCAAACTATTTAGGAGTAAAAGCTCCAAATTCACGTGGAATTGTTATGCAAAACAGCGAGCGTGCTTGTAGCCCCGCTACGGAGCTACGTGGGTGCTACGCGCTACGGCGTAGCCATTAGAGGCCGGACATTGAACATTTTTAATAATGAATGAATTTAAATCGTTTTATTAGCTATTGCAATTATTTGGTTTCCGCGTTCTTTTGTTTGTACGTGATTATATTTTATTTCAATGCAGTTAATTTGTACTTTTGGGGCTCTATTTTACTCGTTAGAACCATATTGTTTTGATGAACCATGATGGCAGAGTTAGTAACAATACTAAAACACGTCAAACGCAATATCGTTTTAACCAACTTCAAAAAAGGAGGAGGTAATCAATTTGACTGTATGTTAAAAGATAAAAGTTGTTTATTCAGTAAGTAGGCCGCGCAGGTACTTTTACACGTCAAAATTCTACTAGCGCTTCAAAGAGGAGACCACTGCGGAGAAGAAGCGCCACAAGGAACTCAACAGTCAGTCTTTTTTTTCATTGCTTATGACAATGATAGAACTTAACCTAGCATTATATAAAACCATTAAAAAATATACATATGTATATATCCTGCGTGGTTCAGCAGAATGAATTGCCCTTTTTTGTAACACGAAAATAGTCTGTATATCAGCCGTTTTTCCCCAAACTAGAACATCGTACGACATAACGCTATGAAAATAACTGTAATAAACTAAGCGAGCTGTCTCGAAATTGTTAAGTTGCCTGATTTTCCTAACAGCGTAAGCTGCCGAACTTAATTTACCTGCAAGTACTGCTATATGGAAACTACATTGCTTGTTTTTGTCTATAGTTATCCCTAAGAAAAGTGTCTTATCTACCATTCCTAAACACTCGCTATTCAGAATTATGCTTGATTCTACCGGTCTAACATTAGGCAAAGTGAACCTAACACATTTAGTTTTTTTAGCATTGAGTAGTAAATTGTTACAAGTAAACCAACTAAGTACTTTACCTAGGGTGGCGTTTATCCTACTGTAATCGGCGGATTTTTGGTCTACCTTGAAAATTAATTATGTATCATCAGCATTTTTTTATTAACCCTTTAGAATAGAGGCCCTGTATTTTTCTTGCTTAAATCGACTTCAAAATGGTTTTTGGAGGTACTAGATCGTTCAATAAGTCCCGAGACTAACTTGGAAATAGCACATATCGTCACACCCATGCTAAATTCGCAAATCTGTAATTTGACTTCAAAAGACAATGACGGAAACGCCATTTGGTAAAACAGCGAATCTGCTATTCTTATTTTAAATCGAAGTGCAGATTTGCGACTTTGGCATGGGTGTGACGATATATTAAAGACTCTTTTGATTTTAAAAGTTTTGACCATCAATAAAAGATATGCGTCATTTTTTTTAAAATGGAACAATAAAATATTGATTTTGCAGACATTTAAGTGACGCTACGCTTGTAATTTCGATACAATGGAAAAAATGAGTTTCGCGTGTTGATAAAACATTGTTTTTAATGGGAAAAAATACCGTTGAAGCACAGCAATGGCTTATAAAATGTTATGCGGGATCAGTTCCCTCTAAAGCAACCATTTGTCGGTGGTATGCTGACTTCAAACGCGGTCGCATGGACACAAATAATAAGGAACGCTCAGGTCGTCCAAATGAAGCAGTGACTCAACAAAATAATAACCAAGTCCTGAAAATCGTAATGAAAAATTGGAAGGTAAAAGTGCGCGAGTTAGCAGAGATAGTGAAGATTTCAGCTGGTAGTGTTTTCACAATTTTACATAAACACCATTTCACTCCGGAATCCAATCGGCAGTCAGCGGAGTGAAGAGCGGCTGGCGAAAGCCGCCCGAAATGGCCAAAGACTCAGAAATCGGCCGGCAAGGTTATGGCGTCTATATTTTGGGATGCGCATGGAATACTTTTAATCGACTACCTTGAAAAGGGGCAAAATATACATATGTAGTGACTATTACATGTGCTTATTGGAGTGATTGAAGCACGAAATTGCGGATAAATGGCCTCATGAACAAAAAGAAAGTGGTGTTTCACCAGGACAACGCGCCTTGTCACAAATCCGTGAGAACGATGGCCAAAATTAACGAATTGGGCTTCGAATTGCTTTCTCAACCCCCTTATTTGCTAGACTTGACCCCCAGCGATTACTGGCTGTTTGCAGACCTCAAAAAATGCTCCAGGCTATGAAATTTGACTCAAATAGTGAAGTTATCGCAGCAACGGAGGCTTATTTTGAAGCCAGAGACACATAGTTCTACACGCATGGGATAAATAAGTTAGAGAAGCGTTGGAGGGACTGTATCGCTCTTAAAGGAGACTATGTTGGTAAATAAAAAATATTTTTATAAAACAAACCTTGTTTTAGTACTTAGTCTTGGGACTTATTGAACCACAGAGAGAGGCATTCCATCTTAGTCCTCAGGGTTGGCAACGCATTTGAGGTCTTGGGATTATAGTCTTGAGAATTAAAATGTCTATGGGTCTCAGATTCCACTTACCATCAGGTGGCCTAAGTGCTCGTGTGCCTTCTCCTTAACATAAAAAAAACCACGTGTTATATAGCTATTAGGCTTAGATTTCGTTGTATTATTCGGCAAATATCGCAAAGTTTTTTTTTGTTTTCTTATCCATTCTTAGGTAGTGGACTATCAAAGGTAAATGTAAAAGGTAATGTAATAATTTATTGTATATGGTGTATAAGCAAGTATAGGTCTTGTTATTGCTCTTCAATACATCAAAAAGAAACTGTCAATGCTGAGTCCAGAAGTGACATAATGAGTATAATAGCACACACGGAGCGATAAGGGTCACTCGAATCTTCGCAACAGTAACAAAGACGAAACGCCAAACCGCCCACGTACCGGAAATATATGAAAATAAATGAACCAAAAATATACTTGTACCGCTTTGACAAGGCATCATATTATTCATTTAGTGAGCTGAATATTAAACCTTATACCCATCAGGATATAGTTGAAATTTGATTGTATTGAAAAGAATACATAGAGCCTTTGATATTAGACTAAAAACTGATTAGACTGACTTTATCTCTCCTCCACCTCTCTAAACCGTGGGGCTAAACAAGTTGCATTCAATTATCGTTAACGTTGATGTTTCGATAGACAAATGTATGGAATTGACGTAAGTTGTCGACATAGTCATTTGGTACTATCTCGGTGGCTAACGATTGCTGAATGCAACTTGTCTAGGAATTGTAACGTCTTCGTACTCCTTTCTAGAATGGGTGTCAAATAGAGTATTCGATGTTGGCAATCTGAAGATCTCTCTTATTGAGCAGGGCGTGTATGGGCTGATCCCTGAGCTCTTTGTGGCACTCCGCGCCCATCAGCCTTATGAATATTTCACGTTAGGGGTCCTCCAGCAGCGCGCCGTGAACCCGGCATTAACAAGGGTACTGAATGTGTATAATTTAGCTAAATATTTTTTATTTAACATTGTAATGTTAAGACAGATATCTAAAGAAAGTAGATTGAGTCCGCAGCCAAAAAAAAACCTTATAAAGCCTGACAAGATTCCATTCGGCCCTATTTCAATACAAATTTCTTGTCAGGCTTTAATTCACGTTTGCCGATTGCAACCGTGCCACAGGACGGTTCCCTGCGCCAATGGTAGACCAAGATGAAGGTGGCGGGACGACTTATATGCAATTAGAAGCACCTAGTCAGGCATTGCTATGCATACACAGGCCTGGAAGTTGGAGGCAGAGTACACTACTTAAACCTGGCTTTTAAAAAAATAAGAAAAAATAATTTATGAAGGTCCACTCACGTAATGTCTAATTACAAAAAAAATAAAGCAGTAACCAACACATTATATGTTTAAGGATTTGATTAATAAATACATTTTTAAACTAACCACAGCCTTGGTTTACACTACTTTTTTTAACCAGCCCCTGAGCTCTTTAAATATTTATCCAACCTTCGTAATGACCTATCCCGAGTTTATCCTGGTACTTAATTTCGTGAATCATTCATTAAAGATTTGTCGTTACTTTACTAGGCCCTAATAGTGAAGATGAGTTGAAATAACTTTCACTCTAACAACGTTCCTTGCAATGAAATCATAATAAAACGTAATTAAGTAAGGGCCGCAATAAACTGATCTTGAGTAAGATCACAAACAAATAACGGGCCTTGATCTTGGCTTCGTGTTACCTGAATCAGGTCTTTAGTGTTTGTACGGATACGATTTAGTACGCATCGAGTAATCTCGATCATAATTTTGCAAGCCGAAAAACATTAACTTTAAAGTACTTTCGATCAAAGAGTCAATGACGTGGCGTTAGTAGCGCTACTGACGCCACACCCTGCGTAGATTGATATTGTACCATCCACTATCGCTCTGACGCAGCGACACTAACGTGGCGTCACTAGCGACAGTGTAACTTGGTTCCAAATTCCCGGGCATTGATCAACAACTTAAATGCGTTAATTACATTCAGCAGATTTACGTATCATGAGATCGTAGTGCACCTTAGTTAGTGTAGTTTAGATATGCAATTAACTTAATCATAATTGGGTACGTATTTAAAGGACTTGATATACTAAGTTTTGAGAAGTTTGTCACTCGTTGTTTGCTACTTTGAGTAGATAGTCTTGGCAGATAACTGAACGTGGGTGTCTTTGAACGGGTCTTTTATACCTATGTTACTTTTGACTTACGGCAAACAAATGATTAGACAAATTAATATCAAACTGAGGTGTCATCATAACGTGCAAAATATTTATGGCAAAATTCTAAATTGTGATATATAAATAAAAAAAACTAATTTACCCTCTTTATCCGTTATTATTTTGTTTTAAACCATAATACGGAACCACGTGTGAATTTGAGAAAATTCTTCACAAAAGGTGCTCTTTTAACTCGCGCGTAAAATGTTGTTATATACGAGTGTATCTATGTGAACCTATAATTTATTTATGAAAATCTTTTACGCCCTTTCATTCGAAACCGCAAAGTACCCGTATAAACCAAAAACATTACAATGTTACTTTTATACTTCTACATTGATATTGTTTATCATGATTCATGATAGTGTTTTTTCATGTTCTTATTTCCACAAAAATATCGTTAGATTTTTGCGTTATATTATTTAACGTCTTGATTAGAAATACGGTATTTATAAACACGTTTCGATATTTTACACCAAATTTGTAACAGTTTTCTAGGTTTCAAACAATAGACAACGCCACCAACAATAGACAAGAAAGGTCATGCTCCAAAGGGTTGCTGCATCCGGCAGTCGCAGGCTGTAATCCTGCGCTATTTCCGCGCCGGAATGAGGGTAGCTCGTGCGCCGCGGCGGCATGACTTATGGACTATGAAATACTAATAAATTGCATCGATATGTACATTAATGGGTGAACCAAATAGGCCCCATAAAAATGTCACAGCTTAATAGCAACGTTAATTTTAATTGAAAGATACATTTACTCGTTCGACTAACTAGTAGAATCTTTAGGCATTAACTTCGCCATTTGTACTTTTTACTTTTATTTGTAATGTCTTATAAATAAATAAATAAAATGCATATAAAAAATTACTAAATATTACAGGGAGTTAAAAGTAAGCATTTCTATTACATACGAATATAGGGAAACTAAAATATTAAGTTCACCAACATTACATAGGACAAGTTTAAAAAACACGTTGACGTTTGTTAATTGCACTGGTAATCTGTCTATTAAAAGTTTTAAAACAGATTACCGGTACTCTCAAACTAAGGTGTGTTTTTATACCAGTCTACTATAAGTAGAAAAAAGCCAAAACTCGCCAATTTTATTTATTTTTAAATAAGTAGTAGAAGGACCGTGGAGCCGTGGAGCTATTTTTAACGAGATGCAAATGTATTATTCATGTATAACTGCTGAAGGTTTTTTATTTTAGGCGCGTTTCGATTTACGCAGCAGACGTGTCTGTCCGGGGTCGAGGCTCGATGTAAAAAGGCCTCGTGAGTGTGGTTGTAAGACACATTCAGTACAAGCGTCACTGTTACCGACCACTAGGGAGTTTTATTGTAAGGTAGCAAGAATCACAAATGGTCAGTTAAATGAGTTGCTGATGGTTTAGGATGGTTACTACGAACGAATAAATTCGAAACTTCGGGTGCCGAGTCCCTGTCACTCTTTACTAAAGTATTAAATCGAGGGAAAGAGATGGAGCTAACGGAACTTCGAACTTCGATTTCCAAAGTAGGGTATCCAGTCCGAAAGCAAAATACCGTGACATGCGCTGTTATATTTTTAAGAATTAAGGGATATACTCGTTTACATTTAGGTAACGAAGTAAAACGACAATAATGTACAGTGCAAGAGGTCTTAAAAAGCCTTTCGGAATCAGGTAAAGTCGGTAGGATTCACATAAGTTCATGTGAGCCCGACTGCCGTTTTAAGAGTTGTCGCACTATACATATCGCACCTTCGGTAGAACAAGGGCACAATTACCCCATTAGTCACATTGTAAATTGTGCCCTAGTTCACTAGAACAAGGGCATAATTGCCCCTTTAGTCACATAGTATATTTTGCCCTTGTTCTACCGAAGGTGCGATATATTTTTCTAATTTCCGCATCTATGAAGCAAATTATAGATTTGAGAAATTTATTTTCATCTAAACCATTTTCACCTAATACTTTTAAAAGGTTAAGGGAAGATTTTTTTTAACTTCTACTCTGCCATACCACCCTTAACGAAATCATCCTGAGGGTTTTGTCTTCGTCAACGTGCCGGCCTTTTTAGAGCCGAACGGTATCGTACGTGACGACGGCAAACGGCCCGATGGCACGACTCAAGATCCGTGAAAAATAGGGAGTACGCTTGTGTGGGAAGCTACTGGCATCGATACGCTGGCTCTGTCCCACGTTTAAGCTTCCTCTTCCAAACCAAAAAACGGCGCAAATATGCTGCCCTCGGCGAGGGTAACATGTTTCTGCTGATGAGTTGAGACTCTGGGGCCTTGGGATCTCGGCGCGAGGGACCTCTTTAAGAAGATCTCCTCGCGCCTCAATGACTTTACGGGTGACCAGCGGGCTGGCAGTTACTTTGCCCAAAGGATAAACCTTGCTCTTCAAAAAGGCAAAGCTGCCAGCCTCCTCGGCACCATCAGCAGCGACAGCTGTAGTTAGTTCGTAATTTGAAGTTAATTTTATAAGTTTAGTTTTAATATTAGACAGTTTACTTCCTTTTTTATCCTAATGTAATTCGGTTCTAATGAATATTTCACAAACTGTTATTATTGAAGGCTTGTAGTAATGTTAGGCGATAGGCTTGCAACCTGTCACTAATACACTGGTAAACATCTTAGCCTGATTGTGCAAAATGTGGTCACATAATTATGAACAAGTCTTTTAGAGTTGTTGGTATTTTTGTAGCTCTGCCTACCCCCCTGTATGGCGTGGTGTTATGTATGTATGTAATAACTACAATTAGCTAATTAAGATCCTATAAAACATGGTTTAATATGTACCTACTGAAATATAACAGCAACCTAACGGATATTTGTACAAGCATATGGGCGCCGAAGTTTCTAATTACACCTCAAGCTCATCTCCATACAAATTCCTGCTATTTGACCCGATCCCTTTGTACATATTTCAGGTAAACACCAGACCCTTCGCCTCCAATACATTGTTAAGACAAAACCCGAAGTTACCACAATAGCCCAAGGGGCATGGAAATTAGCAGTAAACTTGTGATGTAAACAATCTTCAGGAATTCTAGTTGAAGATATTCCTTGTTTTACACACTTAGGTTCGCGGCGTTACAAACAAGATTTTTTATAGAGTTACCCATATTTTTATAGAATTTTCACTTCATCGATTGTATAATTTCATCGAACGCTATTTTCTGCTGAAACCATGATGATTTTAGGATATCCTAAACATTAATAACGTAGGTTAGGATAGACTCGTGACAACCAAAAAAAATAACACATGTGGCGAGAAATACCTTTCGATAAAACGAATATTCTTATTAAGGGCTATTGGGGGCCTAGTCAAGACGCATAACGCTAAGTTAGCGATTTTCGAAAATCAACAAAATGTATAGGGGGCCCTAGCCAAGATGGAAACGCTCCTAACGTTTTTCTTTTCTTCGCTCAAAATGTATGGGATGACATTCTCGTGCGTTTCGATAAACCACGTGGTCGACTGTCATCCCATACATTTTGAACGATAGAAAAGAAAAACGTTAGGACCGTTTGCATCTTGGCTAGGGCCCTAGGATTGACGTTAATTAATGACAGATTCCTCGTCTACTATGACAATTCTATGTATTTTGAGGTGATAGAAAACTGAAATGTTAGCAGCGTTTGCCCCTTGGCTATGCCTAGCGTTTCTTAATACTTATCGGCAATCTTCGTTTTTCTTTGTAACAATAGAGACAAGATAATGTCAGTTGCGAATGCGAGCGTGATAGCGACAGCTACAAGAAGCTGGGAGTACCATCGAACTCATAAATCACTGCACATTTTCGTACCTTGTCGCAGTAACGTAATAAAGTGGGACTGTTTCTAGTTTAGTATATCAATAGACAAGGTACTAAAATTTATATCGACTAATGAGTTTCACCGTACCGTATGAATAGATTTATCTAAGCGCAAATAAAATATATCTTTTAATGTACGAAATAAGATATCTAAGCACACTCCAATTAATGTAACTCCAGACGTGTTCGTTGGACCAAAAACTCGTGGTAACTGTTTTGATCCTGCTCGTCTCGAGAGTCGTGTGTTATCGAGTGGCATCACATGCGATGTATCAAGAAGTGGGGCTTTTAGAAATAGCCGCTTTGATCCGATTCTTTCTGAACTTGATTGAGGTTTGACGCCGACTTTTACAAATTCTTGTTAGCTTGAATGCATTAACGTACTTATCTCAGCACCAACCTTTAATTGGTTCCGTTTGGCCTATGGGTTGACTGGTAAGGAATGCCTTAAGGCATCCTCACTACCTACTTTTTAGGGTTCCGTAGTCAAACTAGGAACCCTTATAGTTTCGCCATGTCCGTCCGTCCGTCCGTCCGCAGCCTAGCGCAAAGACTATTAGTACTAGAAAGCTGTAATTTCGCATGAATTGAATATGCATATTAGTTACGCCAGCAAAGTGGTACAATAATATGTAAAAAAATATTTTCTCATCTACCCTATAGTGTGGAATGTCGTTGGATCGGTCTTTCAAAAATATTAATAAATATTATCAGACCTAGGAATCCGTGGAGCAAATTTTGTTGACAGGTAGGGGCATCCTATATCGACAAATTAAATTATCGATGTTCGTTCTATATACTAGTGATCACTCAAGGGCTTGCTTGTAAAAATGTTTTTATTAAAATTAAAAAAAAAAACTTCGTTTTTAAAGACAATTTTATAATTTTACTCGTCCCAATTATTGTTTTCGTGAATGTCCCATCTATTTAAGGTCTTTGTAAAATTGATATTTTTCTTCTTGAATACTACTGTCTTTCGGTTTTTATATGCCTAACCAGAGAATATTTTTTGCGATGAAAGGTGGATTGACATTTCTAACAGTATAGCTTGGACCCACGTTTAATTATTTCAGGTTGTTTTTTAAGCTATTCTTCTATTTTTTTAGAAGGCAATATTTATTTTCACTCATAAATATAAAATACGTATGTAATATAACGTGTTTACAAATGACACTGTCCGACGACATTGACAAGCACCGATTGTTTTATAGCGAGCGTCTAAGTAGGTAATTTACTTCTATTTAATTATGTAAAGAGGTTGAGATAACTATTAACTATTTTGTAGTGCAACAGGTATTACACCCTACCTTTATATTATTATAACATAGCGACTATTTAAAATATGCTTTGTTGAAAAATAGAGCAAAAAACACACAATGTTGGGGGCGATCACTAGTATACAGAACGAACATCGATAATTTAATTTGTCGATATAGGATGTCCCTACCTGTCAACAAAATTTGCATCACGGATTCCTAGGTCTGAATATTATAGTAAATATTATGGGTTTGTAAAAACAGCTTTTCGATTAAGTAATCCGTTTATGAAATATTAAGCTTTAAAGCGCTAATTTTTGTTAGACTCAAGTTTTTAGTATTTGTAGTTTTAGCTGTGGGGGGGGGGGGGGGGCTACAGCCAAAACTACAAATACTAAAAATCTGAAAAAAAACTTAAATGAAAGAACATATTTATAATATACAACGAATATATATATATATATATACAACAATACACCACACTATAGGGTAGACGAGAAAAAAAAATGCATCCCCACGTTACGTGTAGGGGAAGTACCCTAAAAAGAAATGTTTTTTCACGTTTTATTGTACCACTTTGTTAACGTAACTAATATGCATATTCATGCCAAATTGCAGCTTTCTAGTACTAATAGTCTTTGCGCTAGGCTGCGGACGGACGGACATGGCGAAACTATAAGGGTTTCTAGTTTGCTACGGAACCCTAAAAAGGGACAGAAAAAGAAAATTCAGCTGAAATGTAAAAACGTACATTTATAAACACTGAGCCGAGTCAGATAAGCTTATTTAAATTTAAAGCAAAGCATAAAACCGACAATTTTCCGACGTGCAACGACATGGATGCTCCGCAATGTTGAAGTGTTTTTAAAACGAAGCGGGGCGGAGTGTGGTCTAACTTTACCGTGTTATTGTTCAGTCGCAGACTTGTGACATACTTCTACACATGTACATGAATTAAGAAAACCCCGAGCAAGGGTTTTTGCACACAGAGTGCTTTATTTGCAGGTGTTTAGGTATTCTACACATAAATAATATAAAATTAAAGCCAGTTAAAACACCAGACTAAATAAAGCTTAATCGCAATAAAAATACGTATCACAGCAGCAGCATTTTATTTTTCCATTAAAATTCACAGTGATTTATTTCAGATAACATGCAGTTTTAATACTAACATTAACATTACAAGTTAAGATAAAATAAATAAGCACATAAACTAATATAACAGTAAACGTATGTCAAGCTGTACAATTACATTTCGTGTTTAGATGTATCATACAGTAGTGAGTATGATCCGTCAAACCTACCAGCAATCATTTTATGGTATATTATGGTCGTTTTTATCGATGTGGATATAACATCTGTCACTTTATGACCAGTATGTAAGTGCGAGAGTGACGGATGCTTTATCCACCGCGATAAAAGCGACCGTAATACGGGACGCTGTTAGCTCTGGCTCGGACTGCACGCCATAGATAGACCGTCAGTTTACGCCAATCCTGTCAGTTTTCGAAAATCGCTAACGTTAGCATTATGCATACTTGCATTATTGGCCCCCTGAGGCCCTAACTAAGGTACATAACGTGAACGTAAATAATTCAAATTTAAATTCTATAAATTTTCGATAGCGATAACGTTAGCCGAATGCTACCTAACTAGGCCTTCTTGATGGCTATCAATGTTCCACGTCCGTGACTTATTTGAACCTTGACGGCCGTTTCTAACTATCATTGTAATGATAGAGACATACTGAGTGCGAATCAAGGAAAGACAACATGTGCTAGCCGCTCTGTTGGTTGCTGCGGTTGAATGAGCACTGAGTCTTCACACAAATGAATGCGGCGAACGCTCGGTGCTCCTTTCAGGATAACCTCTAACAACCTACGGTGAATAGTTTCCCATCGAAAGCGTGTGGCTTGAGAAAATAATGCACGTTTCTCCATCGGTTAACGAGGGTGTATTTGTGGTGTGTAAATGGTTCTGTAGATAAACGTATGTGCTATTCCTCAGGTTCTGTATGTTGATTGAAAAATAAGACGATTTTTGTACATGTTTCACTAACGTCTACTTTACAACTAAATATATAGTCATTTTATATCTTTTTCCTCTTCTCTGTCCTAAGATATTTTGTCCCATCTCTCTCAAACGAGTATGGCGTGTCCCGCCTTCTCCTCTCAGGTTTGCCTCTGCACCGATCCTCACCTATTTGCTGCCATTCTCCATCCGCCATCTGCCATCGTATATATTCGAGAGACGTGTCCTACCCAGTTTCACTTTAACCCTACATCAGCTACAGTCAAGAGAGCTCAAAGTTCTTTAATAATATATCCAACAACCTATTTTCCTCACCAGAAATAGAAATAGAAATAGAAATAGAAAATATTTATTCAACGCACACTACACAACACAACAAAAAAAAAAAAAACATATGAAAAACAGAAATCATTGCGTTGAACAGGATCCCTCTCAGCATTGTGCCGCAGTCAAACCGCGGCGCTGATTTTCAGAGGGACCCTGACTTAAAAAACTAACCTTAATTAACAGAAAAAACAAGTAACAGTAAACAGGCAACAGGTAACATAACAAACACTAACGACAATTTGACACAAGTAGACAGTACACACTTAAAAAACTGACGATTTGTGTGGCAACACCAGAACAACACAACGGTTTCCTGTTGGATCGCTTCAAGTGACGGCCAATTTTATTTCAAGGTATGGATTACGCATATTACCAGTTTAATTTATTCCAAAAAAAGATAGTATGCAACATATCATCATATTCTCTTAATTAAAGTTAACATAATTAATAGGATTAAAAAGAAAGAGTAATGCGCTTGATTCGTAAATATAGCAGTAGCTACCATTGCCACCAACAAACAACACACCGCCAGCACCGCCATTACTTGATCGCGCGGAACCCGGCCGGACGTGAGTGTCGGCCACGCCTGCCTGATACGTTCAAACCGCTCTGCGACATTTGAAAAAAAACATATACACGTGCAGAAAAAAAAGGAGGTTAGTAACTAGTTTATACTATTATCTCGTTTTATAAAAAGTTTTATAGATTAAAAGACCAAGGATATAATAAAGTAATATTAGAATAAATTATTGTGCTTGAAAAATTAAAAAGAAGTAAAGTACTTAACCATAATACGCCCTACTGCCCAATCTGTGCCTGAAGTACAAAACTCCGACACTTAGATTTAAAAACCCCGATTGTTTTTAGCGCACGGATTGGAGGGGGGAGACTGTTCCAGCACTTCGTGGCGGCATATCGGAAGCTGCCACGGAATGCAGCAGAGTGGTGCGGCGGGCACACGAGCTGGAGGAACCTCGCTGACCTGACCTGAGAGGATCTGGAGTTGCTGGACCAAGTGAGCTTGTCGAAAAGGTACGAGGGCTGTTGCCGATGCACGACACCGAACATCAGCGTGGCTAGGTGTAGTCTTTGACGTGTCGACATTTTTAATATCCGGTTAAGATTCAAATACGGGGTTACGTGAGCGCGTGGTGGGACATTGAAACAGAACCGCGCGCAAGCGTTCTGTACTCGCTGTACCAATCGTTGCGTACGTGCAAGCAGACGAGGCCCGTACACAATGTCACAATAATTTAATTTAGATAAAACTAGTGCATCACACACTCTAATTCTAAGTTCTACATCCAGAAATTCACGTATTTTGTATAGCGTTTTTAGTTTATAAAAACAGTTGCGAACGGTACTGAGAAGATGACTTTCAAACCTTAACTCTCCATCCATTACCATCCCCAAGTTACGAGCCTCTCGTACATGCTCCAATGGATTATTATTTATATGTACTACAGGATTATTAAGTGCTAATTTTTGTATTTGTTGTTTGGTACCTAGTATTAAGTATTTCGATTTGGACGGGTTCAAGACTAATGAATTTCTATGTGACCAGTTATCGATTGCGTCAAGATCTGCGTTTAATTTAGTAACTGTTGAGCTTACATCCTTAGCACTGCATGAAATATAAAGTTGTAAATCATCCGCATAGATATGGTATTTACAGTATCTAACTGTTCGTGTTATATCACTACAATATAGAATAAACAAAATGGGGCCCAAAATAGATCCCTGTGGCACGCCTCTGGATACTGGACTTATATCAGACACTAGGGGCTTCCCATTCGAGCTACGGAGCTCTACTATCTGGTAACGGCTATTAAGGTAGCTATCAAACCATTTCACGGTGTTCCCGTCAAATCCATAATAGGTCAGCTTGGATATTAGTAAGGAAATGTTGATGGTATCGAAAGCCCGGGAGAAGTCCAGTAATGTCAGAAACGTACCCTGTCCCTGGTCCTGAGCAGCCAGTATGTTATCCGTGACGTCTAGTAGGGCGGTAGCGGTGCTACGATCCTTACGGAATCCTGATTGATAAGTTGGTAGAATATTGTTAGCTTCAAGATACTCAGTCATTTGCTGACATACGACCTTTTCAAGAATTTTAGAAAGACACGGTAATATACTTATAGGCCTTAGGTCTTTTATCTCTACTGGGTTCGGCGTTTTTGGTATTGGACGGACTAAAGCTATTTTCCAAGCGTCAGGGAAAGAGTGTGTAAGAATCGATCTGTTAATAATTGCAGTAATCACGCCAAGCGTGCGGGGTAGGATGAGAACTATCATGTCTAGTGTAATACCGTCGATTCCCATTGCATTGGATTTCAATGATTTAATGATTATAGCTACTTGACTTTCGGTTACAGGAATCAGTTTGAAAATGGATTTACTATGACGATCAAATTCAAAGCTAGTTAAGTCACTAATCGTAGCAAAACAATTACCGGGTAGGTCAAGAAATTGGTTGTTTATTGTGTTAGGGTCATTGAAATGACTTGGTAGCTCTTTTACACTGTGACTGCTAACAAGGACATTTTTCTTGAGGTTTTTCCACAAAGCCCGGGGGTCATTAATATTGTGGTTGATTTTCTGTCTAAAAAACGCACGCTTCTCATTAAACAAAGCGCTAGTAACAACATTCTTTAATTCTTTGTAATATTGTTTGTGTACTAAAGATCTGGATTTCCTGTACCTTGCGTGGGCCTCATTTCGCAAACGCATCATTTGCTTAACTGTGTAGGTAATCCAGGGGCTACCGCGCGACTTAATACAAATGGTCTTAGTCGGAGCATACACGTCAAACAATGAAATAATTTTTTTATTCAATTCATTCACCATGTCACTGACGTTAACCAACTTACAAATTTGCTCAAAGTCAATGCTACTCAGGTCTCGTTCAAAGTCGTTTAACTCGATTTCTTTTAGCGGTCTGAATGATATGAATTTTGGTTCAGGTTTAGCTAATTTTATGTTAAATCTACAAGTGATAAAAGCGTGTGCGCTTAATTCAGGGATGTAGTTAACGCGTGTAAACAAAGCAGGTGCGTCACTACAAACGAGATCTATCATCGTGCCACTATGATCCGTGAAGTGTGTGGGCTCGCTCACATACTGTGTTAAGTTGAAACACTCCAGAAAGCTAGTCAGCTTCCTACAATTAGCTTCTCCTTTGACCAGCATGTTGACATTAAAATCGCCTAATAAAATCACGTAATCACACTTAGCGAACGAACTCACGGAGGCCGTAAGGGCATCTATAAATGTGTCCACGTCTAGCCACGGCGGGCGGTACGCTGTACCTATAGCGACCCTCGTACCCTTAACGGTAAGGTTCAGCCACATCTGCTCGACGAGCGGCGCAACGGGGTGCGGACAGACTCGCACATTGACGCCGCGTTTGACGTAAAAACCCACTCCGCCACCCCGGGTACGAATACCCGCGGGCCGAACCACGTGACGTAAGCTGTAGCCTGGTACATTCGGAGCATGCGAATCTTGGCCTTCTTTCAGCCATGTTTCGTTGATGGCCATCACGTCAACAGAGTGAGACTGCATTGCTACTATAAATTCCTCGTGCTTAGTCCCCAGAGAACACGGATTCAAAAGGCCTACTATAAGTTTATAAGTTTATAGTAATGACTCAAAACCCACTTCATTATCGACTAAATTTCTAATTCAAGCGGCACAGCGTAAACAAAAGAAATAACTTGAAGTATTCTATTAACAGCAACATAATATCACTTTTACACGGCCAACGTAAGAGCCATATTGGAATAAGTCTTCGCGATAAATATTTGATGAACACGAAGGTGCGTACACGGAAACGTTCTATTTCCTTTCAATTAGCTGACACGAGTGAAAAATGATTCAACTTCCTGGCTTACCTGGAATAAGGACCAGTTTTAAATCCCCGGTGATAAAAATATATTTTAAACACGCGTAGCTTGTTACGTTCAGACGTTGAGTTAGTAGGTAGTACAATCACAGTATGTTACGGTTATTATAAATTGCTATTAGAAAAATTATTCTGTTTTGTTGATAGTGTTTATTTCTCTAATCATTTCACATACAACACAATTTGTGGAACTCTATTTAGTCTTGAATATTGTTAAACTTTATTTACATGTTTTTGAAGTAAAATGTGGAAAAAAATCTCCCTAAAATATCTCAGAGTAACCGCAAAAAATACTTAAAGTTTTTATGACGAAGATACTCATCGCCCTTAGAAGTTGATGAGCCTGCCGGGATCAAAGCGTTAATTACGTTTGGGGGCTACTCCGAAATACAATGCTCGAAATTAAGTTGTCTCTTTCACTCAATTATTTATTTACACTCATTTAGTGAAGTAAAGTCTTGTATAAAAAGATTACACTCGGAATTATGAAAATTCGGGATTTTGATCATTTTGGAATTGTGACTGTTAGGAATTATGTCATTGAAATTATCCTTAACTTAGGAATTATATTAAGTACTGGTTTGCTTGTAGCTATCGTAAAAGAAAATAACACCTTAAATAAAGCTTCTTTAGAGGTAGCTTCAAGGTTATATATTTCGAGTTACGGAGTAATCTTCTAGTCAGGATGTGGATTTACTTTGTAGACATAATTAACTTTACGAGTATTAAAGGTTATTATCAGCGGGGTTTCGTTTGGGCGTGTTTGCTGGCTCATCTTACGTTAGCCTTTCTGTCGGTAATTTCTGTCTTTGGTTGGATTTTCTATAAATGGTGCTGTTTTTTTGCGAAGTCTTCTCTACTGTAATTACATTATAAACAACCTAAGTTTTTCACGTTAAGATAATAAATATCCATGAAAAAACTCCCTTCTTTATTCTGTCGACAGGATAAAAAATAATGGATGTCACTGTGCCGCACCGATTTCGCGCACGAAGCACTCTATCATCCTTTCTGGAAAACGTTAAATATACTGAGAAAAACATCAAAGGTTTATAAATTCACCTCCATGTCAAGCCGGCGGAGATTGATCGGCTAGTATATGACGCTCGGCATGCCTGGCACGTCCCCGGAGATTTATACAGGCCCTGGGATACGATGGAGCTTGAGCTATTGATTTCATAAATAATTTTAAATTATATGGAATTCATTTCTAGAAGTCTTGGGAATTCAATGAAAGTTAAGGTTAGTCAATTTAGATTTGTTGGTATTGTTCAACAACATTTAGTTGTTTCGAATTGGTCGATTATCAATTAATTTAATTTATAAAATGCTAATAGTCGAAAATCATGCAATGAAATGTTAGTTACTAATGTTTTACTAAATCATCTTTTTTTGTTAAGTAAGAGTACCTACCCGCCGCGATATTATTGGTAACAAGTCACACGTAATTTTAAATAAACTTTAGGAGACAGCCTGTGTAAGCTTTATTAAACGCTTTAAATAAGAAAGTAAAATGGTACCTTTGCCAAACGTACTTTTGATAAAAAAAAACGCACCCTATATTATTGCATAAAATGCCATCGCCAACGTCCGGTTGTCACGTGTGTCATTGACATTATATAATAGTAATTGCTCGTCCTAACTTCTTTTAGCGAGACCAAGGCGACGACAGTGCTATGTAAAATATTCAACCGAGTTGTTGAAGTGGCATAAGTATTAAAGCACACTATCGCCCATTCGGCTGCGAAAGGCATTCTGGCTCTGAATTTAAAGACGTTTTCACGTCAACAGACAAACTTTTGTGTCTTGTTGTAAGCTAGTTGATACTTGCAGTTGCAGTTGTAGAGAATTTCGCACTTATATATAAATTGGCTGAATAACTCTCGTTTATTTCTACGGTATGAAGCCAGTAGTCGTTAATAGTAGGCTAGCGCAGCTAACTAGGCTGTTATGTAAGTTTAAACTAAATTAGCGGAGATTTGGCAACACCGCCGCAATCTGGCCCCGGTCTCAACTCGATTGAGTTTTCCCTACGATGACGAAAAAACAATTTAAGTCTACCGTTAAACTAATTCGCGGGGTAATAATAAGGTGGAAACTTTTTTCATTTTCCATTAAGCACAATATTCGACGGGGCTGGATTCCGCATTCCCCTTCAAAGGATGGGAGTGCGGCTTAAAAGGTATTAAAGTCGGTTTCGTTTCGGTTTTTCCTCTCCGCGGCTCTGATACCGTGTGATTACTTGAACATACAGTTTTAACGCCAGTGATGTACATAAATATGGGGATATTAACGTTTTTTTTTACATATACTATGTATACTATAATTTATATAATAAATTGGAAAACAATAGATACTTACCGATGTTCAGTTTATGGAAAATTCCATATGACCTAATAGGTCCAATTAGGGCCCTGTGTGGTTACCGGGTTAGAATGTCTTCCCATGGATGTCGTAAGAGGCGACTAAGGGATAAGGGCTTGTAGTATTATTAGGCGATGGGCTTGCAACCTGTCACTAATAATACACTAGTAAACTTCTCGGCCTGATTATGCAAAATGCGGTTACAAAAAAATAAGTCTGTTTAACCCTTAAATTGGCAAAAAATAAATAAGTCGTGAATTCAAACCCTATTTGATTTCGAACCAGCATAAAAAATATCAATCCAAAAAAAACAAAAAGTGAGCATTATGGTATGTAAACAGTGGTGCACACTGCCAAGTTAAGGGTTAAAGTTGTTGGTATTTCTGTAGTTCTGCCAACCCCACTCTGGGAATGAAGGCGTGATGTTATGTATGTATATAGGTCCCATCATTATTGAACAGTCTCTATTCGTATTAATATTTTTTTGTCATCCACTAGTCTAGCGCAAAGTAAATAATATCAGAAATATTTAAAGTCCTAAAACATACTCGTGTACATTATTATACTTACATTAGGTAGTGCCGTAGTGCATCCGACAAGATCCTATTAAAAATAGGACAAGAGAATCTAAAGTTACCTCGCCACCGCTATGAGCCGCCCTTGGTCTCGATGTTCTGCCCCACCACGATGATGAGTATGATGAACACCAGCAGCAGCACCAAGATGCAGCAGATGGCGACGGCAAGCATCGCCGCGTGCTCGCCCAGCTTGCCGGCGCCCGCGCGGCGCAAGCCCGCACGCACCGAATGCGCCGGCGCTACTGGCGCGCGACAACCCCAAATACCGCTTCAACTTCAAAAATCGAACTTTCACTTATTCACGCTTTTCATGCTGCCAGTAAGATAACACTCACTTTTTCAATACCTAATTTGTTTTAGTTTTAATTAAATGTCAACAGTTCTATCTTTATTGATCCACTTTAGTCAATGATAATTTGATAACGATTATTATCTAAGCTCACTGAAACGAGGACAGTTAATTAATGAATACGACCTCTTCCATTGATATTGTCTAAGCAATATTGTTAGCCCTGGGTTTTAATACCACCATGTTTTTCCTTTCTTACCTAACATGGCGAGATTCATACAAAAGTCACCAATAGATTACAATAATATGTCATTAGAAAAACTCGAATAGAAGGATATAAAATGTACCATCGTATACATTATCATACATCGGATCCATTCATATTAATTTGGAGGGGTTATCCTCCAAATGAAAGCAGTGTTAAAAATAAAACCGAAACCGCCTTACAATGACCGTTCCAAAATTAAAATGCGCTCAGCGTATTCCAATTTCGCCCGCAGTTTCCTCAGCGGATGTTTTGAGCTGCGGCCCCAATTAAAGGGCTGAGAATAACCGAAGCGAGATAGAGTATCTTTTTTCGAATTGTTACTTAGCTAATTCATGTGAATTCAGCTTAGGTTTCTAAACGATTTCCTGATGGCTTCCTGAACAAAATACACTCGGACCGTAAGCTGCTTTCATTCCTAATTTGTTATTATTTTGGAATTAATTCCATTTAACAGGCCAATTATTTCTAAAACGAGAACGGTAGGCAATCATCAGTAGCTCCTCATTTTCTCATTCACGGTCGAGAGAGTTCAATCTGAAACAGGGCGAGCGCTTTATGGTAATGCGCCGTGGTTTACCCGTAGACTACCCCAGTGTTTTTTTCCGGTGACGATGGAATCAATATACAGCCGGCTGCGAGTGACAAATGGCCAGTGACAACGGCAGTTGGTATTACTGGAAAGTTTTGGTGGGAAATGGCAAGACAAAGACGACGGGTACGAAATGCGCAAATTACTTTTATTGTAAGGAATTAATAACAATGACTGCTCAACGGGTTAATTCTACTCTGAATAAAGGTAGTTTCAATGCTCAAAGCAATGTTTTCTTTCTTAAGAGTTAAGTAGCAGTATATTTTACTATAATACTGATCAAACAGAAGACACTCATGAAGCAACAAAGAGTCGTGATTAGAGAACATAATCTACAAATATAAAAAAAAAAACTAAAAACCGTCTTTAAAAACTTTCATACCTTTTAGTGATCATAATATTACTGTTATGTCGTCCACGTATACTTATTCCTATAATGTTTAAGGAGTTCCCTCGATTTCTCCAAGATCCCATCATCAGATCTTGACGTGCTGGAAATGGGACCAACTAGAAAGTATACCCAGCCGAACAAAAAAACCGGGCAAGTGCATGTCGGACCATGCTCAGTGTAGGGTTCCGAAGCCGTTAAGTACTAAAAACATAAAAAAACCAACAAGTAATAACTAATTTTCTATTTAAAGTCAATTGGTACCGTCTTAGATGATTTAGAATATTTTAGAAGGTATAAACACTTTAATCGCCTGTATCTCAAGAACCAATGATGTCTACTTAGTCGTGATAGTTTTTCTTTAAAAATCGTTATATGTTTTTCATTTAAGATTTTTTTCAGATCTTTATTATGTGTAGGGGGGGAGTCTAACAAAAATTAGCACTTTAAAGCTTAATATTTCATAAACGGATTACTTAATCGAAAAACGGTTTTTACAAACCCGAATTATTTTTGAAAGACCTATCCAACAACACCACACACTATCGGGTAAATAAGAAAAAAAATACATCCCCACGTTACGTGTAGGGGAGGTACCCTAAAACAAAAATATGTTTACCTGCTATTGATTTTTTACTACTTTATTGGCGTGACTAATATACATATGCATGCCAAAATACAGCTTTCTAGTACTAAGAGTCTCTGCAAGACATTGTGAAATTATAAGGGTTGCTAGTTTGATTAAGGAACCCTAAAATCGAGTCGGTCCAGCGGTGTTTGTGTAATCAGGGAACATACTTAAAAAAAGAACCCGACGAATTGAGAACCTACTTTTTTTGATGTCTGTTAAAAGGGATCAACGGTAAGGTAACGAGGGTAAATAAATATGTAGTCAGTGGTCAGTGAACTCGCACCAATTTTTTAACGTAAAATATAAATTGGCTGATTTGACATAAATTCGGGTATGAATCCAATAAGCAACCATTGTTTCGTTGCAAACGTGTCCCGGTCGTAACAATCACTGACGCAGCCTGGCGTGTATGCGACTCAAATTACACGGCGTCACGGCGAGTTTGCCCGTGGGACGCGACACATTGCACCGGTATTTATTTCGCAGATAATTTTGACATTACACAGATATTAATAGCACAAAATTAAACAAAAACGTGACATGGTACGAACTAAGAGCTCACGAAAGTATTATTTTTGTAACTTTTGGCAGGTATTTTTTGCAATGAATGTATGAAAAAAGTAAACATTTTCAGTAGTCCAGTCTTTGCCGCGCTAACAATTAAAAATATTAACCTCTTTACTATCTACTACTATAGAGTCGAGTGAAATCCAATACGGCGCGATAATAGGGCTGCAAGAAGCACACCTGCAGCAGAGAGAAAGTTAGATCACGGGTGAGGTCAGTTTTATTACATTCTGTAAGTTTACTCTGCGTGTAAGTTGGTACACGTTGGTTGGTGGTTGGTTTGACGACACGTTGGTCTAGTTAGGAGTGACCCTGTTTCCGAAGCCAGCGGTCCCGGGTTCAAATCCCGGTAAGGGCAGATATTTGTGTGATGAGCATGAGTATTTGTTCCTGAGTCTTGGATGTTTTATATGTATTTAAGTATTTATTTCCCTATCTAAGTATGTTTATCGTTGTCTAGTACCCATAGTGCAAGCCTAGAGCTTAGTTTGGGACTAGGTCAATTTGTGTGACATTGTCCCGTGATATTTATTATTTATTACATAATTTTAAAACAAATCTGTTATTATTTTAAATAGGAAAATTGTATGTTATTTAGCAATAATCCTTCAAATATTTATCTTTTATAGAACCTCGTGTAAGTGGGTATGTACCGGAAGGCTCACTCCTGAGACCGTCCATTATTCTGACAAAACGGGATACAAACGTAGATTAGAGTGAGATGACCTACAAACAGCTCGGTCTACTAACCCTTTTAGGCTGCTTGAACCGCTCCGTCTGCCTTTACTGATTAATCCCAATATCTCCGCTGAAAGGCATCTGGGATTGCTATTTAGTATGTAGTAAAAAGACCAACTTTTGTTCGCGTTAATATCAACATTATTAACATTTTTAAATTATAAAAGAACTCACATTATGCATGAATCATTGCAGAATTTCAATGTTAAAAGCGAAGAAAGATTTTACTTTATTGCAATGCCAGCTTTCTCCTTTGTTTTTCCTCTTTTAACCTTACCTCGGCACGAACTAAATTAAGGAATGAAACATTTTCACACTGGAGAACATAAACGAATCCCATTCGAAGGCTTTTCACTCGGTCTCATTAGAAAGCGGAGTGTTTCTGGAGCAGAGAAAGGATGGCCCATTTCCATAAACTTAGGAAGAAAATGAACACGAAAATTGTTATTAACCGTAATAAACCATGTCTCCCGACGTTTGCTAGAATCACCCACTTTGCGAAAATTAACTGTAAGTGCGTCAGAGTAAACTGTTGGGTGTTTTCTCGTGTTTAAGTCAAACGACGAAAATGTTGGGTTTGTGTATTCCAAATTAATGTCGCAGGTGTCAGAGCACACACACTTATCAGTTTTCTTTTTCATCTAGGTGTCGTGAGATCCATTTCAATGTCGCGAGTCTCACTGGGTACTAGCGGATAATACATTAATACAGACACCGGGAAACAGGTAGTTGTAAGTCAAGTTTGGTTTTTTTAATGAAGCAATGTATGAAAAACCTAAGAATAACCACTATTTTCCCCTGCTTTACCTTCTTAAATTTGCTTACTAACATAAATTACATACTGCCAATCACTAGACTCCATAACCATACTTAAGTATACTACAACATATAGTATACTGTAACCGTGTGTCACCCGATAAAATGTTGAACGCACTTAGAACCTTGTCATTATGAATTGCACGCTTGAGATTTGATGTTCAGTTTGAAGTTTATTATGACAATGCAATAGTGCTTCACATTTTTGTTGGCGTAACTACAGTGCAAGTATTTCTATTTCGGATAAAGTTGGTAAGACTAGCATAGAAGCATACAAGAGCGAGTTGGAGCCAAAAACCCTAAGGTTTCTTTGTCATAAGGGGATGCGAGAGTGAGTGAGAGACAGTTAGAAACCCGATGGTTGTTTTATATGCTATTTCATTGTACGTAGGTTATTTCCAGCGGGACGGAAGCAAACGGTATTGATTTATCGGACGGCCGGCGGCGATTGTTCGTGTGTGATTAGCGGCGATAATTGAACTCATATGGTTCCTCTGTCGCGCGTTAATTACGACCAAAATTGCGTTAAATAAGCGGTCATTGATTTTTATTAAATATGACACGGTTTTCAAAGGTTGTAATTGCACGCTGTACTTTAGTATTTTAGTATTGACGCAAGGTATGGCGTAGATTATGAACGTAGTATTTAAAATCGCTACATATTATAAAATATATGCAAAGAATTAAAGTGATATTGGAGATGACACTTATATTCCGACCTAACTACATTAATAATTTGCAAGATTAATGCACATATTCTTAATTTTGACAACCCGACGGTAATTCACTGTTTTTAATCCACTTGAGTGCGTTCAATGTCACATCACTGGATTGTTCAAATCTACGTTTAATTTATTAGTGGGTAGTCAGGTGCTTCTTTACGTAATAAAAACTTATTTTTACCGTTTTGACTTTATCCTTTTACATCCTGGGTGCTTTATTGCAGCTATTAAGATTTTACAATGACGAAAAAATTACTGCACGAGTACTAAAAATGTTTATTTTCGATTGAGCGAAGCAAATGTTTTTCTTTAACACATGTTCCCTGCGGTTATTGTTTAGAATGGAAACGTTTAATTATTGCGTTATCGGCCCCTGCCCGAAGCTCTGTAATAACAAGGCTGTAATCTTTTTAATTACGTGATATAGTCAATAATAGCACGAGTTTTTTCTATGGTAAATATATATTCATTATCATGACTTTATAAACTGATGTAAGCAGACCTATTCCACTCGGTAAGATATCGCAAGCAAGAAGTTTTTGACTTGTTAAGAGTTTACTTTTGCTTTTTACTCGGCCACTACCATGTAAATAAAAAAGCTAGTTTAATTGGCACGGTTTTAGCTAGTTGACAGTTTCATGAAAACTGGTTGGGCTATTCATCAAATATGTATCATTTCATCGATCGCTATTTTCTGCTGAAACCATAATGTTTTCAGGGTATCTTAAACATTTAACCTAACCTAACCTACGTAATTAATGTTTGAGATACCCTGAAAACATTATGGTTTCAGCAGAAAATAGCGTTCGATGAAATTATACATTTGATGAAGTGATTTTGACAAAGTCTCGGGACTTTAATTCGTCTATTCCATATTCCAACGTAAGAATAAAGTGTTAAGATTTAAAAATAAAAATGTGTTTTGTGCGACTTGAATCCTTTTATTACTTAGGCCCTTAGTAAGGTCAAAAAAAATCAATTTTCTATGGCATTTTGACATTACTAATCTCAGAGTAAGCTTTACCCCCGTGTTAAAAATTTGCTCGAAACGGGGCTAAGTGTCTTAAACCCCGGGAGGCTGTCATTTTAATAATTTCATGATAGCAATAAAAAAATTACAATAGTTCCCATTTGACGTATTTGACACTAGTTGCAGCATGTTAGAAGCACAGTGAAAACAAAAGATTCGCATTATATTGAGGTTTTTTTTATGCACCTAACAGTTATGTATTATACGATTCTAAAACAGAAATGACATCTCGTAAATAGATGTTTTATTTTATTTTATTCCACTCGGTATTGTATCTAACAGTTTACTTGTATAAAAATGTCCATCTCAACCGTCCTACCCTCATTAGCCGAAAGGGAACAAGAGCGGGCAAGATCGCTTCACTGCGAGGACTCTCGCTCGTGTAATTGTCTTACCTAAACACAAAACAATACTTTTTTAAGGGAATATTTGTGTAAGAAGTTAAATTTAATCTTGTTGGACATTGCACGACTTTTCCAGGTAGAGAACTTTATTAAAAATCCAAGATTGCCGCGGACTGTGCCATGTCCATAAAACACGCTTTTTTCAGTTTTCATTCAATGTATCCTATTATCCAAAACATTGGCTTTACAGTAAAATTAAAAAGAAACCTAATAAGACTAAATGCGCTACAATTTGATTTTTACATCATTTCTTTACAGCCGACAGTTCCTGAAATATGATACTTCAAAATATGGGTCAATAATAAACACCCTTCAATCATACAGATCATGGAACTAAGAGGCCGTACACGAAATTTTGCCGATTTTGCCGATTTACCTGATTTTACAGACGTGATTTTACTCTTGAAATATTTTACTTCTACAAATTTTAATGCGCAACACGAAAGATAATTTCAACTTTAAACGAATGTATGAGCTAGTTTTTTGTTTTTATTATTTTATACTGATTCATCGACCTGAAACTGGCGACTGTTTTGTGAATTTTGCTGTAAGAGGTTTAGAATATCGCATATTCACGAATCGTTTTGACGTCTAAAAGATATAAAAAAAATACAATTTATTGCTGTAAAATTTGTCTAAAAAATGTATGAATTACTTTTTACCACCTTCATATATTTTTTTTTGTGTAAAAAAATGATAAACTTGGTAAAGTTTTACAGAAAATGGGCAAAACATTCTTTTTGATTACGACTACTTAAAACTATCGTTCATAACAGTAATAAAGTTCAGTTCAAAATCAATCCATTACTTTAAAAAAACATCTAAACAATAAAAAATAAATAGCAGCATATAGTGTTTTAAAATAACCTAAATCTCACATTATAATACTCGACAAATCTGAAAAAGTACCTACCTCATTTATTTGTAAGTCATTTATTCGATTAGAACTGAAATGATATTTCATGATGTGCATTCAAACTTATAGAATAGCAGTATTTTAACTGTAAAATCTCAAAAAGAAGCAAAACCACCAAAATTTCGTGTACGGCCTCTTAATCTCGCCATCCCTCGTTTTTTGGAAGAATAAGAATTGAATTTACTAAAATTTAATTCCTACTGTGAATAATACTTCAAACCGATTCGGGCCTATATCAGGTTGCAATGATACTCTCATTAGATAAGCATCAGGATATTTTGGATCTCCTCACACTTATCGCTGGCAAATCGCACACAAAAACGTGACGTCAACAATTTGTGAGGAATCCCTTAGAGACAGGAATCGCGAGGTGAAAACCATGTCCCGCCATATTGAAGGATTCATGTGTAATTGTTACATGACTTACAAGTATTCACACGAACGTTGGAAGAATGTTTCAAATCGTTAAATGGCCGTTTTCAAGCACGAAGTTTGGGTTCTACCGAGTATCTAAGTTACGTTAACGTGACGTCATTGATTTAAAAGTAATTTAACACTGGTGTTTACTGTGTGTACTATCAGCCCATGGGAACCCAATACAACTGTGACGTTATGATTCAAGTCGTGTAAGAAGTGTCAAACAATAGTACATGGTGCACCAAGGGACGTAAGACGGGGATTACTAACCAGAGTGCAGAAGTTTGAAGTGCTTTTAGTGACTCGAGTTCGTAATCAACCTTACTGCCCGTAATACACACAATATTATTCATCACATTTTCGAGGAAATAAAGAATTATAATATTATTAAGAAAACAACAATCAAATCAATGTACGCACTTGACTTGCTAAAAGAGATCGTCAATTTTCTTCAAGTCTTCCACAGATAATGCTAAGAACTGAGTTTAGTTTTCAAACTTGACAGACTATTTATACTGCCAGATGGTACCGATTTTCAAAAATAAATTTAATAAAATATTTTTTGATATCCGTCGATTTGTAATAAATAATTCAAATTTATTTACACACACAAGGGATAATTACCCTCGGCACCACAATTTAAGAAAGAGGAACAAGCTCATAAGTTCATACACTGACATGAAAATAGTCAGATCAGGAACCCATCACATGTCGGTACACATATATAATAATATAGCAATGACATTAAAACTAGTACAAATGGACTATATATTTCACAATATATTTTAGAATGGACAATATATTTCACAAGAAAATATTTTTTGACCGTGCATAGTTTTTACACTTTAAATGACTTTTTTGAATATGAGTGGTTAGCTCAGTTAAGTAATTACGTAATTAAGTAAATATAATGAAAATAAATTGCAGAGCCTTAACAGGGTTCATGATGGACATATAATATTTTTAAGATCTTTGACTCCATTGTGCCAAAAGTACATAGACGACACCATCAAAAAATGTAGGTCGAGTTTTTAAAGCTAGGTTTTTATTAGGTGAATAAACTTGTATCTGTGTCAGTAGATATAAAGCCACATGATTCAGTTGTACATTTTTTACATATCTCAATGATTGAGGCAATAGGATTGATCCACATTGTCCGGATTTCTAATGTATCAGTAGTGCTGACGAGGGTCGACTTCTCGGGTCCGTCCCTTCTGCCCAAATGTGCTGGAGCAGCAAATTAAATTGAAACCGTCAATAGATATGACCACGGTAATATGGCATAATAAGAGGCTGATAGTGGATTTGGGAAAGGAATATTTAAGACCCTGGTTTTATCCTATCACAAAAAAGTTAGTAAAAATACCTAGAATATTTTAAAATATCTTGATATTGTAAATGCGAAAAGTGAGTCTTTATATATGTTTAAACAATTAAAAAGTACTTTTCATCCCAGAAAATGCTATACTTTACCAATGAATTGTGATATGGAAATTCTACGCGTACAAAATCGCAGGTATTTAAATATCATGGGAATTTTAGTCATCCAAAAGAAGGCATCATGATCTTCGTACCCTCATGTTTAAGTCAATTTTTTATACCCACATACGATATGCGGGTTACCTAGCATTTTACTGACCAGAAACTTCTTAAATTGTAAAAGTTTCTTATGAGGAATCCTCAGTAGGTTCTAAGAATAAATATTCTTGGTTTTTGTACGGTAAGATAACACTCCCAATGCTCTCAAATGTTTCAGAGTACATTCTCTTCACATTGCTGAGTTACCTGATGGGAAGTACCTAATCGCCGCCGCCCACAAATACCAGAAACTCAAGAGGGGTTGTCGGTCCGTTGCCAGCCTTAATTAGGGATGACAATAGAAATACGAGTATGCCAAATGTCCAAACCAAAAAAGACTTTATGCCTGTAACGACTTTCTAATATTTATTGTGATATATACGGCAAAATAATCAGCGTAAACAGAAGCCGCCAAGGTCCCTTGGGTGAAGAACATGAAATTTTGTAAACGGATGTTAAAATAAACTAATCATGACCCTTTATACTGAGAATGAGGGTTGAAAAAGCCGGACAGACTAACAACTACGAACGAATATAAAACTTAGCTCGCAGTCGAGACATTATGACACTTTCAGTCAAGTGCCGTCAGCAGATTTGACCAGACAATGAGGTTTGTAATATCTGCCACGATCTGGGCGTTTTCCAAAAAAAACTATAGTTAAGGACTAAAATTAACAACCGTAACTTTTCAGGAAAATTAACTATTACAGCTTTAAGATTAATAGTGGCATCTCGGACAAAACTCCTGTAGCAAGTTCGATCATATTACTAACAGGTGAGGTTTGAATCTGCTAAGCTTACTTAATTTGAAATACCGCCTATTGGCTTATGAGGGCAGTATATAAATATATGACTAATTTTCGTGACGTAATGCAAATATTCTTAGTATTAGTAGACACACCACGTCATAAAAATTAACAATAGATAAAACAAATCGTTACATTATTTTGATACTTTGCCATGAACGGCGGTGTTGCGATACATTACGAGTAGATTGTACAGCAAGAAAAGGCTAGCCATTTTATAAGACTTTTATCCTCCAAACGCATGTTATTTCATAATTTCAACGTGTTACTAGAGACTTAAGGCGACATTAATCGGTTAGTAAGCATCGTGGCCGGACGTTAGGCACGAAATCATTTAAGGCGCGCGACGAACGACAAAGCTGCTATACTCACTCATCTCGTTTGTATGTGGAGCTTGTGGGAAACGTAATATGTATACAGTCAACTGCTTTAATTGTGTGTAGTTACAATAGAACATTGTTGAAAAAAAATACGGATTTTCGATAGCTTATTTGGGGGGTTGTCATAGCGAGGTATTATGAAAATCATTTGGGCCGTAAAAAGTTATCACGTCAAGTAGGAGTTGGGTTGCAATTATTTCGGGATTTTTTATTTATTTAACATTTTATATTGTAAAACTAGAAGTAAACAAACGCACTCTGCCATTTATGAGTTATTTATGCGTTGCATTTGACGCATAAGTTGTATTAAAAACCAAATTAAAAGTGGAGCGAGGAGATTTGGGAGCGTGGATGTGCGCGTGCGCCACTGTGGGCAAACTTGCCGGAACCAGAACACACCGCTAATATTTGCGGAATTGCTGTTCCCACGTGAATATACGGGCTTACATTACTTGTTAGCCCCCTACCAAAAAAAGGTAGGTTAAGAACGTGACGTCTGCCTTTCTTTGCAACATGTCTGGCTTCG
This sequence comes from Acleris holmiana, assembly GCA_949316455.1. Taxonomy (NCBI): domain Eukaryota; kingdom Metazoa; phylum Arthropoda; class Insecta; order Lepidoptera; family Tortricidae; genus Acleris; species Acleris holmiana. Next base: position 5,703,621 of record OX438771.1, on the reverse strand, counting down.
TAGGTGCGAGCGGGTCAACTAATTTCAATATGCTTTTTTATTTAATAGGTGATTTTATGGAGGTGTTGGACCGTTCAAAACTATGAGATATGAAAACTGCTAAGGTAAGGGCCAGAGTCGCCGCCAATCGACTTTAAATTTGATACATGCGTATAAAGTAGTTTAAAAAAGTTGTTATTATATTGATTGGGATGTTAATTGTGATAAACAAATTGTTTGTGACATAAATGCGATATTTGCCTCATAATACATAAGATCTTTATAGGAGTATCTAATGGAGATAATTATATGCCGGAATAAAGTAGTATAATTTTTTTTTATAATGTATCCAAATTTTATAAGCTAAAGTAAAATGTCTTAACACCGACTTACAAATCGATGAAAATTCAACCAAAAACTTTAAATTTAAACTTCAACACTATGAAACAACTATGTATAATATTGTAAACCACACTATCTAAAACTTCTAAAATTCTACACTCAAATTTCCGAACGTTACAAAAAGATTCTAAAAATATCGAATATGTATTTTGATTTTATAAATTTGAATTTCGAATGGTGGGGTCGAATTTAGAATGACGCGTATTCCCGGTGCGGCGGGGGCTTGCGGCGCGGCCGAGGTTCCAGCGGGCACTGACGCGCGGGACGTGGCGCGGCATCTTTCCCGAGATGGATTAGCTGAAAACACCTATTTCCGCCCACATGTATTATTTTAATACGTGGAAAAACACGTGATAGGTGTCTGTTATGAAACTTATGAAAGGGAAACCTTTATAGCGCTGACGTGTATTAGTTATGTATTTTTATTAGTTATTGTGAAAATGTTACTAAAACTTCTTTATTTAATTAAACAATCGGAAGTTGATATTGACTTCGACTTTAGTATCGTCATCGAGTAGTATAGGTGAAGTGTACGTCAAATAATTTATGAAAACGTGGGTATGTTTTAGGGGTTACTCCTACGAGTAGGTACAGAACACGATTTTAAATATATATTAAAGGCAAGGCAAGGCAAACGTGTGGTTGCAGGGTATAATAGTGCCACTTGTGTTTCCGTGGATGTTGTAAGAGGCGAGAGAATAAGGGCTTGTAGTACTGTTAGGCGATGGGCTTGCAAACTGTCACTACACTGCCAATAGACTAGTTGTGCAAAATGTGGTTACAGAGTTTTAAACAAGTGTTTTTAGAGTTGTTGGTATTTCTGTTGCTCTGCCTGCCCCAACTCTACCTCTGGGAATTAAGGTGTGATGTTATGTATTTAATTAGAAAACGAGAAGTGTGATTGGAATATTCGTACTCAAGCTACTGCGTAATAATGTGTTATGTATGTCAAATTAAACACATCTTAGTCTAACTCAAATCTTTATTATTGCAAGAAAGTAAGTACATAAATTGCCACTATCTTCTAGTATCAAGCATGGCATATTAAAATAATTCTTAATACAATGCCTATAAATAGGTAAACTTAACTTGTAAGGTAAGTTTAATTTACATACCTTACCTGGTAAGTATCTCTAATTATTAGAAGATAACGGTGAAAAATAATTCAATACTTTGCAGGAGCCTGCCAAAGTTTCCCCCTGCTGCAATTCATTAAAAACTTTACGAGCACACGTGTCGGGTCCGATCGTACATGAAGAAAATAAAGACAAACAAATTGCCGCCTTAAGGGAGCTTAGTGGGAAACTCTTGAAGGGTCGGCTGGCGTCGACTCGCTCGGGATTAACGAGAATGGCCCAGATTTGACCGAATCACGGCCGCAACTAAAATGCTTTAAGTAAGGATTCACACACGATTTCACTTATTTCATTTGGATTTCGAACGTCGAGAAAACAAAGAACGGTCCTCTATGGTGTAGTTGGGCTTTAATCTGTGGAACGCGTAATTAAAAGGCTCAAAGGATGTTTAGTGCTTTTGAAGTACGATGGTGTGGACGAGTTAGCAAAAGTCCTCAAAATACCTTTCAGGCGGTTTTGCTTTACATTTTAAAACGGTTGTATACGTTTAAATGCAAGGTTTAATTATGATTGATTCATATGTATGGGTGCGACTATCAGTCGAGTGCAAGAACTTCCAGGGATGCCAGAGTAGTCATCTCTCTGCGATTCTTAAAATGTAAAATGTCACAAAAAACATTACAATTAACACTATTTTTCATTTTCAACAAAAAAGGTTTGTTGAAAATGTTCAAAATGATCCTCTAACATCCTTGTTTTTTTTGCAGTAGGGTGAATTGCAGAAAAAATGTACCTTTTAGTATAATTGGTGTCCCGTGAAAACACGGTGGATTTAAAATTATATCATGAGAAGAAAAGACGATGTAATTATTTTTCTTAAAGTATGAGAATTCTTAAAATTCAGATAAAATTATTTTTATTTTTATTCTGTTTTATTTATATAGATTTAAATAAAAAACAATCCTGCGATACGCGAGTACTTCATATATTATGGTCATGTCCCAATTCCGAGTGTGTTTTTATCTAGGAAATTTGTTACGATTTATATTAATTCTTATAAAGCATAACTGTAAACTATTCAGTCCTTTTTAGTTAATCTTCCAGTTCCGTACAAATCTATTCAATTTTATTGTAAATAGTTATGAAATTTTAATATTAATTTACCTGTCCCAACTTACTGGACTTTCGTTACTCAGCTTTAGTTACGGAGCATTTAATCCCAAAAAAAGTTTTAAATATCTTAGTAGAATTACTTTTTATCAATCTGGATACACCTTGACATCTATCAAACTATTGAACACAGCGACACCCATTTTGTTTTCAACGAAGTGGCACGCGGATTGCCAGTCTAGTGTATAAAATCTAAAAAATCTCATGGTGATAAACGGCGATTTTCTCGGGTAAAAGTTTCATTTTCGTACACCACTTTATTCATTACCGTGTAGTTTTACTCTGCTTCTTAAGAATTTACAAAGTTCTAGAACAATGCATTACACGTTTGAAGGGAAATATATTTTTTAGGTTAAGATTTCTCATATTATCATTCTCAGTTTCGTTATTTTTCGTTATGTTACGAAACTGAGAAACTGTAAAGCCTATTTCATACAATAAAACTATATAGAAAATACTGGTGTGTAAGTTTGTTTCAGTCGAAAAGTCTGCCACGGTACAAACCATCCATACTAACATTATGAATGTGGTGTGTCTGTCTGTCTGTTACCTCTTCACGCTTTAACCGCTGAACCGATTTAGATGAAATTTGGTATGGAGATAGCTTGAGTCCCGGGGAAGGACATAGGCTACTTTTTATCCCGGAAAATTAGACAGATCCCGAGGGAGCAGCGATAAACGACTTCTACGCGGACGGAGTCGCGGGCAAAAGCTAGTACCGTAAAATGGGGCTATTTGGTACTAAGTAATCACAAGCTTTTAGTTGATATATTTCTTGTTATGGCTATGATAGAACTGTAAAACTCGGTGTCAGGCTAATTTTTCAGTTCTGCCATTGCCATGACACAATTATAGCAACTAAAAGCTTAATAATTACTCGATTCCAAATAGCCCCGTGATTCCCAAATAGCCCCATTTTACGGTACATAATATGTGTTTGCATATGGACTGTAATGTTTTTTTGCCTTTGTCAATTCCCTAACCGATTTTTTTGGAGTATTTCGTGTATTCTTTTTTGTAAAGATATGGCTGGCTGTAGCTATTGATTCAATAACACGACTAAAAAACACTATTGTTTACAGTAGATCATGGCTCCAATGACAAATGCTGAAAGGCAAAAGAAGTACAGAGAACGTTTAAAACAAAACCCTGCAAAATATGAGGAGTTACGATTAAAACATTTAGAAAAAAATCAAAAAGAAATGGAATAAAAATCAATGGAATAAATAATGGAATAAATAATTCTGCGAATGAAACCACAAGATATCACTAGTATTCTTCCATGTGTCCGACGCTTTATTTTATCAGTTTCGTTACACCAATTATCAATTTCGTTTACTCTCAGGTTAGTTATGAAATTCAAAAGGTACATTTTTTCTGCAATTCACCCAGTAAGCAAAAACACTACATTTTTACAAAACTAGACCGTACCTATACTTCGTTCTTTTTTAACGTTAGAATATTAACAGTGAAATTCGCACGCTTCACCTTTAATACTGAAAAATAATTTTGCAAATATTCTCGTTCCTTTTAATTTAGTTATATAAGAGACAACTGTTTTTTAATTTCTTATTTTGACTTCGTTAATAGCGACAGTCCAATGTGTGCTAACGGTCACATATTCTATTTTTTTTAAACAAAAGTGTAAACAAAAATCAAATCGAAGTCGAAACTATGAATTTCATTTTCTTTTGTACCTCTATATTCCGAAAAAAACACTATTCAACAAACATTATTCAATCGAAACATAATCGCTAACCATTGTCGAATGCAACTTGACTAGCCCCACTGCACATGTGCGTTAAAACGATATCGTGTTTGGGCGTTTTCCAAAAAAAGTGTACATCGTTAAGGACAAAAGTTAAGAAAATTTAACTTTTTCCATTTCGTCACGAAAATTAGCCATACATTTACATACGTTAATACCGTAAGGCAAAAAGAAGATAAATGTTAAACTTACTAAATAACCGAGTTGTAATCAATTTTATTTCTTACGAGTTGAAACGTAGCAAAAGTCATTGTGTAAAGCAATTATTCTGTTTTTGCTCAACTTAGCCGAGATAGAGAATTAATCGCTGGAAGCTCCGCGGAGTGAGTCATTTACAAATTTCTTTCGGTACTGCTTCGAATGTTATTTACGGCCGTTTTTTATAGAGCTTGTTTGTTTTTCTTTTATGCGCGGCCTTTATTGTTGTATACCGAATCCTCGGGCGAATTATCTGTGGCGGTATTGCTATCTTTCATTTCGTAACGATGATTCATTTGGGGAACAAGTGGGCCGGTAAATTGCAGAGTTTATACAGTAGGGGAGCTAAATATAGGTATTTGGCCATTTACTTTGATTGGTAGGTATTTTTCATCTTCCACCGAAAGTAAATGTGAAAATAAAGAGGAATTGTTTAAGTGGGTAATTAAGTAAGAATAATACAGTAATGTCATTATGAGAATTGTATTGGCTTTTTTAATGATTATTTGTAATTTTCACTTCTGACTGAACAACTTTATGAAGTCCACGATTGCGTGTCCCAACTTAACCTGTTCGTCATACAGTGATCAGGGCTGGGATTCTATAAGGTAATAACGATATCGTTTTTGACCTGTTTCCGCATTGTCAACGTTTTGATAACTCTTATGTCATTTACAATAATGGCGACTGTGACATAAACGATTCTTAAACGTGTCAAACACGATATCGTTTTAACGCACCTGAATAGAGGCCCTGAAGTTGTGCATTGCCATTCAGCTATATCTCCATGCATGCATGCATGTAAATTAAACAATAGACATACATACATATATACATACATAACATCACGCCTTAATTCCCAGAGTGGGGTAGGCAGAGCTACAGAAATACCAACAAACCTAAAAAGACTTGTTGATAATTCTGTAACCACATTTTGCAGAAGTAGGCTAAGAGGTTTACCAGTGTATTAGTGACAGGTTGCAAGCCCATCGCCTAACAGCACTACAAGCGCTTATTCCCTTAGTCGCTTCTTACGACATCCACGGGAAGAAATGGAGTGGCACTATTCTAACCCGGCAACCACACGGGACCAAAGGGATTAAACAATAGAATAAAGAATAAACACTCGTATGTTTCGTAGGTTCATAGATTACTTTATAGATATTACCATTGTTGTTTTAAAGAATAAAAAACTGCAGTGCGGGAGTGAATGACTGCGACTGGAGGAATGAAAATGAATGGAGAGAATGAATGGCAGCGACGACCAACGACGCGATGGAATATACGAAATATAAGTATATGGAATATTAGAGTGAAAAAGGGGTAGCCTGAGGGTTGGTTAGGCCTTAATGAATCACCGCTATGTCAAATTTATAACAGTTGGCGAATTTACTATTTAGATTGATGGTGTTCCATTTGGCGTGACACATTATGGAATGATGGATTGATAATTAATGGTTTGTTATTGTTTGGCTGCTGTTGTGTTATTAAATTAAATATGGTTAATAATTCACATACAAGGTAAATATCTGTGTGATTAGTGCAATAGTTTTAGTGTATTGGATGTTTTTCTATGTAAGTTTTCCTTACCTGTTGAACTATGTATGTTTGTTGGTTGTCTAGTACCCATGATTCTAGCCTAGAGCTTAGTTTGGAACTAAAGACAGTTTGTGTGAGATCACCACTGACATATATTTGTTGGTTTATTAACTGCGAGCCAAACATATTATTAAAAAAGGTTTACTTTGGTTTGGTCAATGTTAATAATTGGTGCTTATGTGCAATAATAGTGCATTAATATATTAGAAAACTATTTGTAGACGTAGATTTGTAATACTCAAAATATTATTTCACTTCAAGTTATAATTCTCAAAATTCTCAAAATGACCAAGAAATCCCTCAAAGGGATAAGTTCGCCTTTGTACGTACCTTTTATGTGACTATTTCCTTTTTTTACTTTATTATTTTCTGTTTGGACAATAAAGGGTTTACATAGATACATGGTTTTGTTACTAAAGTTTGTGTTTTATTATCAATATTGGAACTGAATCAGTATGAAAATCATTAATAACCAACACATATTACTTCTATTATTACTTTACCTTTAACCCGCCACAAAAATGTATCGATTTGCAAGTTACCATCCAAAGCAACAACTCCGTCTTATGTACTTAATAATAACATTTATTATAAAGAAAACATAATTATACATTAATAAATACTGAATAACAATTCATAAACCCGCTATGAACCTATTTAATGTATGCTTTGTCACTTTCTGTCAGGTGCAAAAGTCACAGTGATAGATAAAGACAAAGCATATTTTAATTAAGAGGATAAACAACGTGTAACCGTAGTAACTGTCATCATGTGACTGCTAGAGTTGACATTATTTTCGGCTTTGATAATATTTTTTTGAGTATTTTCGTATATCTAATTAAAAAACTTAGAACCGACTTGAAAAATAATAATAATTTTATGTAATTTAATTAGCTTTCTTGTTTCGTAGGATATGTTGTAATGCCAATTATTAAATAAGGAACTTTTAAACTTAATCCGGAATAATCTTTTTCTTATTATTGTTCACTGGAAACGGTTGATTGTGATGCGCCCAAAGTATCCATCACAACTTAATGAAAATCTTCAATTGAACAATAAACGATTTGCCTTTGAAAAAACTTATCTTAAAACGACCAAATAAAATTGTCTTTAAAATAAGTATTGTGGCTATGGAATGCAAATAACCGGTTAATACCGAATTTAGTATGTAAAAGACGGTTAATTACCGGTTTTAACCAGTTTTTTGCATTCCCTAATTGTGGCATAGTGCCGAAGAGGCCAGTGTACCGAATTAATTGCTAAAAAATACGAAAATAAATCAGTATCGATCCTCCGCGTCCTGGAATAATTTAAACTAGCTCATTAATGCCTCTACAAAGCGCGGGATGAAAGTGGAACATTCTCCCCGGGACGCAAAACACAAAGCTCTGGCATTTTAATCATTCTACTCAGCATTCTGTTTTCTTTTAAAGAATCCCAAATGGATTTCAATATAATTAGTTAGTTGTGAGCAGTAGTCACTGAGAAACAGGGGTGTTTTAAAAGTATTTTTGTACTTAGAAGGCGAATAGATATTGCAAGTTTTAAATACTCGTAAAATTGGGCAGATTTCAATCAGATTCTCCTTTTTTTTTATAGTAATAAGAGTAAGAGCGTGTATGGTCGACCTCAAAGATACGTTTACTTTTTGCACGTCATTTGCTTAATTGTAAGCTACTGTAACGTACGATATAGAAGCGAGATGGGCTAAAACAAATCGACATCGAGCCTCAAATGGGCCGTGTTATCATTTGCCATCCCTATGCAATAAACAACTCACCCTGTATAAACATGTGTGCGTCGAAAAGTCGCGAAAATAGCGTGCAATGATATTACAGAGTATAGATATCTTACGTTCCTTGTAAGGTAGACGTCCGAGTGTTCGACATGTCAAGAGAAAATATTTATTTGCGTCGATATATTATGTTCATTTATACATCTACCCAAAACATTATCATGTGTTTTGGGAGATGTAACCTTAACTTTTGTTTCATCGAATTTATTTTATCTGATGACCATAAAAAAAAAATATCGAAATTTCTCAAAAATAAATTAAAAATTAGTCAATCAGATTGTATGAGTAAACGTCAGGTGCTTTAAATTGATAATTAGTTGTATATTTTAAAATTGGCGTGTGTAATTATCTAAATTCAACACATTTCTCATCGCTGAAATGAGTTGGGGATGAAATTAATGTTGATCTTATTTTATTTGTCGCAATCCAAAGTGTGGTGACGACTACTAATACAGCGAGGAGCACTCGGACAACCGCCTTACATTGCGTTTGAAAATAGAAAAGCTAGAACATGTAAAAAAAAAACACTTATGAATGATGGCCAGATACGGAAAACACGTCAGGGCCTCTATTCAACTGCGTTATAACGATATCGTTTTTGACCTGTTTCCGTATTGTCAACGTTTTGATAACTCTTATATCATTTACAATAATGGCGACTGTGACATAAACGATTCTTAAACGTGTCAAACACGGTATCGTTTTAACGCACCTGAATAGAGGCCCTGTCGTCGACTCGTTTGACGTAAACAGAGGGAGAGTGGTTGATTAGGTCTTTTAGGAATCGTAAACGTGGTCGCAGCATTAACATACTCGTATCTACTTCCTAGTAAAATATAATATAATTGTTGACGTATTTTAAATAAACTTTGATAGCCCATCTAAATATTAAGTTAAACTTTGGGTCGTTATTTTTTTAACAATAAGTAAATACAAATAATTTTAAATACTAGATCCATAAATGTAGGTACTCGTAGGTAATTCTAAAGCAATATTAAATAGATATTCGGTCAGGGTCGTACACAATACTGGAAACCCGTGTTAATAAAATGTAAATTACATATAGAATGAGACGCGATATCACGTCATACGACTGTCTGCCTCGTAGGCGCCTACGCAGACCGCTACGACGTAGGACGCGCTACGAATAGAAATATCAATAATAACCCGCGTGGAAATCATCAGAGTACTTATTCCACTTGGCATCTACACGTATTGCTTACATACATACATACATTACAACACGCCTTCGTTCCCTGAGCGGGATAGGCAGATACACAGAAATACCAACAACTCAAAAAAAATTTGTTGGTAATTCTGTAACCACATTATTAGTGACAGGTTGCAAGCCCATCGCCTAACAGTACTACAAGCCCTAATTACGTTTTTTTTAATAATTTTATTCAGTTTGTTACTGTGTGTACGCTGTTTTTTGTATGTGTAGGCTGAGAAAGTTATAACATAATATATATCGACATATTCTCTCGCTGTATTCGTAATTCGGATCGTAAAGCGACGGTTTTGTGGCGAGGCGCTGTATAAGTGAGAGTTTTATGCCCGCAATAATACCATCAGGGGGCCTAACATGATCGTGTTTATCGATATGGATAAACGTGAATAACGGTTCCGTCACTCTCGCACTGACATACTGGGCCTCTATTCAACTGCGTTATAACGATATCGTTTTTGACCTGTTTCCGTATTGTCAATGTTTTGATAACTCTTATGTCATTTACAATAATGGCGACTGTGACATAAACGATTCCTAAAACGTGTCAAACACGATATCGTTTTAACGCACCTGAATAGAGGCCCTGGTCAGACAGTAACAGATGTGTTATCCACGTTTATTCACATCGATAAACACTACCATGTTAGACCCCCTGATGCGTGAGACCTGGGCCTCTATTCTATTGCATTTTTTTCACGTTTTATTGTACCACTTTGTTGGCGTGACTAATATGCATATTCATGCCAAATTACAGCTTTCTAGACTCTGCGCTAGGCTGTGGACGGACGGACATGGCGAAATTATAAGTAGATTGACTACGGAACCCTAAAAACGAGAGCATTCTCGTTTGTACAGGTAAATCATTTAAATAATGCAACGGGTGTCCACATTTGCTTGTAAAAATAATTGAATTATCGGAGAGCCACATCAAAGCCTACTTCTATTTCAAAAACTTGGACCTGATCCAGAGTATTCAGAGGGAACCGCAATATGCAAATGCTACATGGATGAGAGGTAAAAGTTATTAGTAAACGGTGTTGGCAGACGACACCTACGAATCTAGCGGTCTAGCTTCGATTCCAGATTTCGGCAAATATGTGTATGATGGGCGCAAGTTTTTGATCCTGAGTTTTAGATGGTTTCTAAGCATTTACTTATACATTTTTCTATAAATAAATAAAAAAATATCACGGGACAATCTCACATAAATTGACCTTGAAACTAAGCTCTAGGCTTGTATTATGGGTACTAGACAACAATAAAAATAATTATATAAAGAATTACATACAAAACATTACATACATAGAAAACATTCAAGGTTCAGGAACAAATATTCGCGCTCATCACACAAATATCTGCCCTTACCGGGATTTGAACCCAGGACCACTGGCTTCGGAGGCAGGGTCACTCCCAACTAGGCCAACTTGTCGTCACTATGTTTGTTGTCTAGTACCCATAGGACAGTCAGCGTCAAAAGCAGCTTATCACTAAACATCGGCGACTCGCAATTAGGTAGCACTAGTGATAAGAAACTTTTTTCAAGTGTCTTTTCAAATAAGATAAAATAGCAAATTAATACCTAAAAATAAGATGTAAAGTCACTTTCAATACCAAAAGGTAATCAAAAGCCAGAAATAGTATTATCAAAAATCCAGGTTATCTTACAGTAAAAATATTACTTAATAACTTGTTACAAAAAATAAATAATTTGAAATTAAAGAGAACACCAACAAAAATAAGCTGTTAACTTCTAAGAATTTGGTATATTTTTTTTGCTCGCCTTGTACAGAGAAACATTGTTATATCTAGACCCCGGATTCTTGTCGCAATGACGTCACAATAGGGGAGTGTGGGGAGTAAATGGAACGGTGTTAATTAATACAAAAAAATATGGTTCTTAACCGAATAAATTTAATAACTGACGACAAGAATTACCTAGTCAATTGATCAATATTATCTTTTGGTATATCACTTCAAACCATACATTTGAGCGGGCGAAATAACCAAATCAGTTTAATGTGCAAATGTATGGTTTGCGGTATTATACCGAAAGATAACATTGATTAATTGACTAGGTTATTTTTTATCGTGAATGCCTAGTTATTACAATTTATTCGCTTAAATCCGGCAGTTTTATGTATTAACACCGTTCCATTCAGTAAATGAAACAGTGGGACATAATTAAACATATTAGAATTATCTTTATCAATTTATCAGCTTTAACCTATTAAGTTTTGACCTAAGATATAAAATATCATGAATTCCTAAATATTTTTTTTTTATTCTGTAGAACACCAATGACTAGGTTACCGTATTAATTAACACCGTTCCATTTACTCCCCAAACTACCCTATTGTGACGTCATTGCGACAAAAATCCGGGGTCTAGACTTATATCACTAGTCTGTTAGAAACGTCAAATGCTACCTAAGAGTAAATGGAACGAGTCGCCGATGTTTACTTATCACATATATTTTACTGCATTAACACATTTGACAAACTTGTTTGACTTGCTAAAATGACTTTAAAACGACAAGGTACAAAGTTCGTATCTACTTTTGTCTTGGTCAATTTGTGTAACATCGTCACCAAATATTTTATACAATACAATCAAATACTCTTTTTTGAACACCAAAAAAAAAACAACACGGAACACTGCATTTAAATCATAGGTATACAACAGGCAGTCTTACCGCTAAATAGCAATCTCATCCAGACAACCTTGGATAGATAAATAACTAAGGACACAAACTCATGGCAGGCAAGAAAAAAATATAAGAAACACTTAAAGTATTTCAATTTTGAAATTAAAACTATTTTTGTATAAACTTAACATAAATACATAAAGTAAATAATTGATATATAGAAAATGCGTATAATTATACGTCTATATCACTACATAGTATAAAAAAAAGTCGCTCTTTCTGTCCCTATATCCCTATGTATGCTTAAATCTTTAAAACTACGCAACGGATTTTGATGCGGTTTTTTTTAAGAGATAGAGTGATTGAAGAGGAAGGTTTATATACTTTAATCCGGAGCAAAGCGAGGGCAGGTCGCTAGTAATATATAATACATTCATCCTCCAAAACAGCCAAACAATGATGACACACAAAGTACGAGATAAAAGATCTTTTTTCAGAAAAATAATGGAAACCATAGAAAAACTACGGAAGTGATAGAAAATGATCCTTTAGCCTGCTTTGCTTTATTAAACTGTTTGTAATGTTCTATACAAATAAAATGAAACAATATACAACGGTTTTATGATATAAAGTATTAATTTCCGCTGTGTTCCTCCGCTACCATCTGACGTTAGATTGTTCATAAGGCATTATTGCCTTGTTTACACTAACAGCAACTTATGTAATAATGGTGTAACTCACTTGCAAGTTTATAAACTTCGCGTTTACCTTAGCTCCGGTTCATAATAGAAATAACAATCCTGTTCCCGCTCAGTTTCAAAGGTCTTTTAGGTCAATATTGGCTTAAAACTGTTATTCAATCACCGGAGATGAGTCCTTTTGGATCTGCCCTCGTATCGGAACTGCATTTGCAAATAACTTTGATAAAGCATGAAGTGATATAATTTAAATCTTATTCGGACAAGTTAAAGCTGGTTCTCCCTTAATTTGAAATGGGCAAGTTTGTTTATTGAGGAACGTGTGCGTTGGAACGTCTGCTATTCAACGTTCGGAGAGTGTGCAAAGAACGAGCATATCTAAATTGAATCTAGTGTTTCCCTCAAACATTGGCTCTAAAACCGATATTTCATCTACGTACTGAGTAATAGGCAAGCTAACAAGGGTTTATTATGAACTCCATGTCCAGAACTCAAACTATGTCCATACCAAATCGCATATAAATTGGTTCAGCGGTTTATTTGTGAAAGCGTAACAAACAGACAGACAGTTGCTTTTACATTTATTATATTAGTATAGAAGTATAGATTAATCTAGGGGAAATAGCCTTTTGTGTGGTGAGATAGCAAATCAGTAAAATATGCATGTTGTTGGTGATACGTCGCTGTCTTTCGAAAATCTGTACCAACCAACCTTTAAATTAAGACCCAGTGACTTCAGTCATTTCACATAATCGACTATTATTTCTTTCATAGAATGTGCATTTTATGTATTAGTACGGACATATTATGCATTTAAGGACTTTATTCCACTTTGCTTTAGCTCATCTTGCTTCTATATTGTTATCATATTATTAACTTTATGACAGCTCTTATCCACTTGATAGTAAGAGCTACTATAACGTACAATGTAGAAGTCAGGTGGCTGTAATAAATCGACATAGAGTCCCAAGTGACCTTTAAGGAGCGTCCTCACTGAGAGCATTCGCATGTAATGAGCATTCCGCGTCGAATATTCAAGTGGTGTGGATCACAGTAACGCTTGGCTCAACGTTCACACTACTTCAATATTACACGGAATGCTCTCGGTGAGGATGCTCTATTGGGTGAATGAAAAGACAAATATATCTAAACTACAATCGGCTATTCGATGTAAATTAAAACTCGTTTAAGTATGTTCGAGTACCAAACAACAAAGTGTATACAAGAGGGTCGCGTGGTCAAACTCAAACCCAACAAATCGAAATAATTGATTATTCAAATTTAAACTGTCATGATGTTGATTATGTTATTTTTGACACAACAAATTATATCGACTTATTGGGTTTGACCACGCAACCCTCGAGTCTAAGAACCTTGTCGCAAGGAAGTGCCCTATTAAACGCCACATCACTCATGCTTGAGTGATGTGGTCTATTATTGCAAAAGGGATATACAGTGGGGTACACTACATCATTCCGAAGAGTTATAATTCCGAATCGATCAAAATCCCGTATTTTCATAATTCTGAATGCAATGTAGGGATAGAACTTACTTTTCAATACCGCTTATAAATCAAACCTTACGAACCTACGTATAGTAATGCATAATATATAGCATTTGAAAACATAAAATTCGGAAAAATTAATATTTGGAAAAAAAACGGAATTTCAAGGTACAGAGGTACGCGAATTTCAGGCACTGAATTATTCTTGATAAAATAAAAAACATCCATTAAGATTTCTATTTTAATCTCAACGGCAGGACTAGAAAATGTTATTTAAATAGTCAAAATGTAAACTGTAATTCCAACTGAAAACCAAACACTGACTCTATTTGCAAGGGCAACAAACTTCGCCCTTTGAACACGTTAAGTGATTACTAAAAAGAAAATCTGTTTCAAAACAGATTTTCATTTTTCAGTCTACAAAGACGTTGCAATTATGCAAATGGGTGCAACAAAAGACGTTCAGAGACCAGTGTGAGCAGGAAAGAACATACAATAGACTAGATCCTGTTTAGGGTTCCGTGCCAAATACTGAAAAACTGAACCCTGATAAAATGATTTTGTTGTCTGTCTTTCCATCCGACTTTCTACCCAGACCCTTTTTCTATGAAATGTCTAAACGGATGAAATTTAGAATATTTGTAGTATTTAATAGAAAACAAGCCTCATCATTACACATTTGAAATAATAAATGATTTATTTTGAAGCAAAGTAGTAAATCACCAAAACAAATTTTGCCTAGAGAGAAGAGATTTGAATGAAAGCTCTTAAGATATACATACATATATTATTTTAGATTTTTAAAATGGATGACTTTTGAAACGCAAAGAAAAACGCCCTGGCTCATTTTTAGTTTCAGAAACTGCTGAAGATAAAACCTAAAAATTATATAAGCTACGTAATTATCTAAAAATTACAGGAAAAATAAAAGATTGCTCAAAAAGTCATGATTTAAAAAGTTAAAAACTGGGGAAAATAGGGAAAACTTTGTATTAAATTCAGCAAAATAGGAACGTAGATACCTAAGTCCCGAACCGTACATTCGCACAAATAAAACGCACCTACGTTTTATTTGTATGGGAACTCGAGGTCGACTTGCACTTGCTCGGTTTTATTTGCGAATTGTTTGATAAATCGTAATATTTCCTGCTTCGTTTTTTTTTTTTAGTTTTAGCCCTTTTTCTGATGACTTAATAGGGACAAGAGGTATACATATATAGCCCAGAAATCAGGTACTCACTAAGATTGTAATACAAAATAAAAAACAAGTAATTGGTCGTTGTGTAACAAACTTACACGTAGTATTCCTTCAGTAACGTCCGTAAACTTAAAAACAGACATAGTCGGGTCTAAAAATATCCAAGGCTTCCAATTTATAATGCGGATCCTTATTGATCGCCTCACCGCAGACGAGACGCTATACTTTCTAAACATAGATGATATCGTGCATCGGAGAGAGATAGAGGTATTTTCCTTGGCTCCCTAAGGATGTTCCCACATCGCTTCAGAGTTCTGATCGGGATGAGGTTCGTGGCGTAACTGAGATGTATTTACATTGATTTCTATGTGGATTTGATGCACCTTTAGCTCGAACGGTCGAGGGTTGAGTACTTTAGTATTTGATAGAGATCTAATGGAATTTTTACAAATATACAACGTAACGAGAAATGCAAATTTATTTTTATTTATTACGTGTTTACTAGTCTTTATAATGATTTGTGTGAGAACATTGTCAACCGTTTTTACATTATTTTACGCAGTAGGATAGAATACCGACTTACGTCTTTACTACCGATCCATGTTATCACCGTTTACCTAATATTTACGCAATAGTGGTAGAATTCGCTCCGTGAAAAGAACACAGATCATTATGAAAATAACACTTTTGCCACTTAACTACTTAATTAGTAAAGGAGTTGACACCCGACTTCTATTTGCAGTGATTCATTAGCAGAAATGCCGCATAACAGTCGATATATGTCGCGATTTCCAGATAGAGCAAATATCTCTGTGATAAATGCAAGTATTAATTTGTGAGTTATACCATTTTTCTATTAACATATTACATATTTTTTTAATTACGTATATAAGTTTGTTTATCGTTGTCTGTTCTCAAAGAACAAGCCTACAGCTTAGTTTAGGACTAGGTCAATTTGTATGTAGATATTTATTAGATAGGTATTTATTAATTACTAGCTTTTTCTTGACAATATTTTTTTTTGTAAAAAATATTTTTTTTTAATAAAATGTATCCTAAGTTACTTCTAGTACCTCCCAGTTTATGTGTACAAAGTTTCATGATGATTCGTCAAGTAGTTTTTGCGTGAAAGCGTAACAAACATCCACGCTTTCACATTTTTAATATACATACATACATACCATCACGCCTTCATTCCCAGAGCGGGGTTGGCAGAGCTACAGAAGTACCAACAATAAAAAGACTGGCCTGTAATTCTGTAACCACATTTTGCACAATCAGGCCAAGAACTTTACCAGTGTATTAGTGACAGGTTGCAAGCCCATCGCGTAACAGTACCACAAACCCTTATTCCCTTAGTCGCACATTACACATTTATAATATTAGTAAGGATAACTACAATTGTAAACGTTCACTGAGTAAAACTTGCCTAGTTACTGTTTTCCATATTCTACATCCAAGTTTTCAAATACATTTCACGCAGGTAAAGTCGCGCGAAAAATACATATATCGAAGAAGGCCAACCATTGAAAAGTGCCAACGCGCCGATCAAACTGTCCCCGATAAACCCCCCACTCACTACACGACTCGACCTGCTGACGAACTCTCACTCCTACTACTTATTAAAATGGTCCAATTTTAAACCTCCCAAGTTTCCATACCATTTCAGTTCTTAACTTTTGATAACAAGGTTTGTTATCGGATACACAGAAGTGTTTTATCACGAAGGTTCTCGGCTGATTGGCTTATGAGACGTTTCAAAAATAAATGTATTGTACGGGAAACTAACTTTCTCACCTTATTGTAGAATAGTAATTTATGTGTAATTCAATTTTAATTTACAACGATTTTAACCCATGGGACAGGGTAGTCTGTAAGGTAATTCTTCCAATACACTAAAATATTATTGATTCTTAATCTAATACACATCTTGAAAATTTACATATTTATACTCATTTACATCCGGGACATCCTGTACAATTAATGATGAAACATTGAAAGTAAACTAATATTGTACCTACACAAGCTTTGGGTAGACTGTAGCGCCATATTATATCCGTTGACTTTCCTGATTGTAAGTTTATAGCAAAGGAGTACTTACCGCTCGTGACTTGAAGAGTAGTGGCGAAGAGGCATAGAAGCGAGAGCGACAGACATCCCAGCGAGTTGCGCCAATGTGCCGCGGCCATACTGTGTCCTATAAAAAGAAGGTTCTATAACAAAAACATTACCCTCCCTCTTTGGCCGTCGGGTAAAAATACTGAGCCATATTATAACGTGGCCGCTGCAGAGCCCTCTGTTGTACAATGTAAAAGCTAAGTGCCCGATGTGTCTTTCAGCGCCATCCAGCGGGTGGCGCTGGAACTTCGAACTACGTTCACAAGGCAAGCTTGAAGTACGTAGAGCGCTCGTTTGCGACAAAGTACTGCAATAAATATTAAGATGGCGCTTTTTCTAAATGTATAGTAATCGCTAGGTGGCACTTCGGTATTCAGCATCACATTCGCGCAAGTTTCAGAACTTTTAAAGCCCTCTACAACAGTCTTAGCTGGCGCTAGCAAACAAGAAACAAGAAAACATATTATGTTTCTGTATCGAGAAAACTTATTAAATATACTACTTTTTTTCAACCATCGCAGCAACGAAAATGGAAGAGGTATTGTATTTTTTTACATACTCCGTTTTGGAATCGTTTAATATCAAGAATACTTAAATTTAAAACAGGTATTAATTAGTCAGCTATATTGAGTCAATAATAAAAACTTACTACTTAACCTTGCTTTAAAGGGTGCATACCTACTAAAATATTCAAAAAGAAACCTTATTGGTGAGATTGTCTTGTTGTGTGTATAGGTATCATCTCGAGGTACGAGGACCTATGTCTAGTGAGCTGTCATAGGCTGATGATGATGATAATGACATTTTGGCATTAAGAATAGGTTTCTCAGTCATAACAGACTTCGAAAACGGTGTAAGTAATTTATCGATTTCAGTGGCAATAGCAAACTAACTACCAACACAACTGGGTTCTCAATAATATGGCTCTTAATAAAGACTACCAAAGCGTTGACAGCCCTGAGAACTGAGATGGTCTCTAAGCTAGTAATTTTAGTGGTTGGCTTATATGCCCACACCGGAATAAAACAATAGTAACTTTTCTGACTGATGGAAGGTTTAAGGATATCGCATAGTCGCACGGTCCACCACCACTAACAAAAAGCAAATTTTACAAAACTTCCAGCATCAGGACTGTGGTTCTACAATTTCTACATACTAGATGTCTCTCGCGGTAAAAAGTACCGTACCGTCTTTCCTCGTCGTTCAAGCTTTTTCCATACCAAATTTCATCGAGATCGGTTCAGCGGTTTACCCGTGAATGCGTAGGTAACCAAATAGACAGAGAAAGGTACTCTCATATTTATAATATTAGTAGGATTATAATATGTATGACACTGGGGCGACTACCAATCCAACAATACCCCCACTTTTAAATCCGTCGAGGCGTTGAGCCTATAGGAGGTTACGCAGAAAAATGGATACATTAATACTTAATCTTCCTTTTAGGAAGTTAGGAGAAAATATTAATAGTTATTGTTTTGGTAAAGACTGTATTTTGTTATCAACTTACCATATCGTCAGCATGTGTGTGCGCACGCGGCCGTCCGCTGCTCACGGCAGATCATCTGAAACAAAACAGGAAGAAAACTTCAATTACATATGTCTTGTCACTGGATACTTGGTTGTTTATATAATTATGTAAACTATAAATGTTAAGCGGGCACCGCTAAATGGGTACGCCTTACGAAATTTAACGACATTTGTTATACATAATTCCCATAGTAAAAACAATCACAATCATTTGGTTATTAGATAATGTTAATATTATATATTTTTATAGGTATACAAAACGTTATTATGCCCATAGTGCTAGTCAAGAACACATTTAGAATTTTGCAATTTTAGGAAAGACCTTAAATTTTGCTATGGATGTCTAAAACGAAAATAATCACGAGAGTGCCTGGAATAGGTATACCGTCGTCAATATACAGTAAGATTTATCTGTCTTTAGTGCCCCTTGGCAAAATAATCTTAGCTGATAAACAAAACTTGGTCGAAACCAAGAAAAAGTAAAACTAAAACTTAACAAGGCTGAACCTCTTAAAATGCACTTAACAGATTTTTCCGAAATGAAACTCCATTTTTTAAGTGGAAAATAAGCTCCAAGCTTCAACTCCATTTGTTTTTGATTCCATAATATCTTTCGGAGTGGTATAATTCCCGCGAATTAGGTACCCCGAACTGGGGAAGTTGGGGAAAGCAATCAAATTCGCACTAATCTCATTCCGCGCTGAGTCGAAAGTTAACGTGGATTTTATAAGGGGAGAGCGGGGAGATATTTCATTAAAACCTTACTCGCTATCTCCGGAGAAAAAAGATTTTGAATTCTGTTGGTACACAAGGTTATAAATAATAGGAGGAGGTTTGATGAGGCCGGGGATGGTGCCTGACCGAGAGGGAATTAGGGGTCTCTTTTTGAATTAAATTTTAATTAACGCCGATGAAAGTGACCTATTGGCGCGAGCACTTCACAATGATGGCGTTTTGTCGCAATGAATAGAGAGCATGTCAATTTAACCTCAAACATTCCAGTAACTCTGGGAACCCACCGCTTTTATCAAACTATTTCGTCCGCGCAGAAGTGCTTTTTTTCTCCTTAAAAAGAGAAAAATAATTTAGATTTAACAAAATCTCTCATTTAGTTTGTGGATCTTTCTGTCACAAAATCAGCTAACTTCCTATTATGTTTCTAGTTTAAGCTTCGAGGGCTGTCCGCTGATAGTTAAGGCACTTTCGACGTCTATTATATTAATATCAAACTTGAAACTTTCGTCTGTAAGCGCATGAATAACTTTCTTGTATACGCATGAGTGGCATTGTTAATTAATAGAGTGACTTTGTGAATGGCAGTAAGAACAGCTGGCTCGTCGAGTGGGCGGGGTGGCCGCGACTAGACGTGGGAGCTGACTCTGACTGTCGCTCGGAGCGTGGGCGACGTATTGTTTTTCCTTAATGAGATGACCACTTTTTGGTAGCAACTGCACCGTCTACTAGAATTCCAATTTAACCGTGTTTACTCGACTTAACATGGAACTTATTCGGTGTCACGTAAAAAAGCAGTGGTGATAGGGAGTTTCAAATCCTAATTTAAAATTGAAGTAAATTAGTGATGCGCACAATCTGTCGCGTACATTACTGCAAAACGGAGAACACCTTATCACAGTGAGAAAAGTACCTTCTAAATATATTTTTGTTGCCTTTTCAAATTAAATTATTTGATACCTAAATAAATGAGAAGCCATTTCCCAGCACAAGCTACTGTCGCTATTCGTCGGCCGATAACAATACAATAAACGCTCCGAACAATGATTTATTCCCGCGAAGCTCTTCAAAGGGCCGCCGGCGCGCCTTTATAAAAAAAATTGAAGAGCGAAGACATCCCACGATAAGAGCCAAAGTAAATTAGCATGAAAACGCGATAAATATTGGAAAAACCTGCGAAACTCGATCCCGCCCTCATATAAAATTAAAGCCTCGACACGGCCCGATAAATTGAAACAAGGCATAAAAGCTTACACAAACAAAATCGGTGAAAATTAGGTCGTTCAAATAGACATCGGATTCGATATTTGGGCGCAAGGCGGGGCTGCCGAACCGCGAATGATTTACTGTTTGTGGAGCATTCGGCATTTCTTTTTCTATTAACTAGCCTCGATTTGCTGCAGTAATGATAATCTCATCTAGGGGTAGGTTATCTAGTCTAATATTATACAGAGGTAATGTTTGTGAGATTCTAGGGGATCTAATCTCTGGCTCAACAGAACCGATTTAATTGAAATTTGCTAAGGAGATAACTAATGTCCCGGGGAAGGACGCTGGATACTTTTTATCCCGGAAATTTGAGCAGTTCCCGAGGGAATAGTAATAAATGAGGTATTTGTTATATGTATATAGACGACACTATCAAATTGTGATTTAATAGTGTCGTCTACATACACCCGAGTAGAGCTCGGTCGCCCAGGTACTGCTACATTAAAAGAAGAAACTGGGTGGCTGATCGATCAACGCACAGCCGAAACCGCTGGACTTGAAATCAGGAGGGAATATTCCTTGGATATCCTCGGGGTGCACTGAGAAGGGATTTTGGAAATTCATCCCCTAAGGAGTTAAAATAGGGGGAGTTGCGGGAAACTTATTCTACGCGTACGAAGTCGCGGGCGTCCCTTAGTATACTATGCATGAGCTAACGACGCATGCACAGTCAGTTTAATATGGTCTGCCACCCTAAGATTGAATTCCGTATATGCATGTCGTAAAAAAATATAATGCGTCACTCAATTCAAAGAGTTGGCTTTAGAGATATCTTTATTTCATAGAAAGTTGTCTCAAAAACAGACCGTAATTATAAAGTGACGCCCTCATTACGATTATTATGTTTTACAATAAACCCTTTCTTGAAATCGAAGACCGACATTTTTTAGGATTCCGTAGTCCAACTAACCCTTATAGTTTCGCCATGTCCGTCCATCCGTCCGTCCGTCCGACCTCAGCCTAGCTCAGAGACTCTTAGTACTAGAAAGCTTTAATTTGAAAATACTTATTAATCACGCACAAAGTGGTAATTAAAATCTTGAAAATGAGTTTATTAGCGTACCGACATGCTCTTGTCCGGTTTTTTTATACACAATTTGAATGAGTTTACCTAGTAAATCCTAGAAGTGATCGTGATTCTATCTTTGCCAAACATATACAACTATTGCTGATTCTTGATTTACTATATAAAAACCGACAGGGAAAATCCAGATCTATGAGGTCTGATACCTACAATCTCTAGTTTAAACAATAGGCGTTTCTGCAAAAAACACATCCGGTAGCTACGAGTATAAGGCTGTAGTAGTATGGCCCCGTAATTAAAAACCCCGGCTAATTCCCTGCACAATGCCAACTAATTTACTCGTTGTACACAGGCCTTCATGTCCATTGTCTTAGAAATTAAGTCAGCTGGAACCTGCTCCAGTCCCTGTCATATCTCCATTAGACTCAAGTTGGAAAGAAAAATAAAGTTGATTTACTTTGTATTTTTTGTTAGGAGGCCGTATACGAAATTTTGCCGATTTCGCTGATTTACGTTATTTACAGTTACGATAACTCACTAAAGATAATTTCGATTTTCAACAAATATTGAGCTACTTTTTTGTATATATTATTTTATTTTGATTAATCGACCTGAAACCGGCGACTGTTTTGTGCATTTTGCTGTAAGAGGTTTAGAATAACGCATATTCACGAATCGTTTTGACGTCTAAAACGTATGAAATAATTACAATTTATTGCTGTACTTTTTACCACCTTTATATATTTTTTTGTGTTAAAAAATATTAACTTGGTAAAGTTTTATAGAAAATGGGCAAAAACTTGTTTTTGATTTTGGCTACTAAAACTCTCGTTCATAAAATTAAAACAACAACAATAACTTCAGTTTAAAATCAATCCATTACCTTAAAAAAACTACAAAATAATGAAAAAAATAGCAATATATAATTTTTTAAAACAACCTAAATCTTGTAACCAACCCCCGTCTGCCTACTACTAAATAATTTAATACTTTATAACTAATCTTAATATATTTAATTTAAACTCTTAAACTCCTAATGAATAGAACTCCTAATTTGATATATTTATTTGGCCTTTTGATCGTCTAGTGTCAGAATCCTACATTGCACCGCAGCTCCCATGTCTTTTATATGGAGCATAGTCAGATTTGGAATTCTTCTAATTCTACAAGCCCTAATGATTCTCCTATATTTATAAATTATAAAATATAATTATGACTACCGTTCCTTTATTAACCTCACTCCTAATTAATCTACACTGACCCTTTACTTTATCTAATGTCTTTAATAATATTTAATTACTAGCTGTTACCCGAATACCTAACATGTAATATTATTCCCTACCTATGTTTAAGAGAAACAATATAATTATATTTGCCCTACCTAAACCCCTACCTTGAAATGAGGCCGGTTACAGCGAGAACCTATTTGATCTTAGGTTCACTACTCTTATGGTATGGTATGGTATGGTACTATGGTATTTAATAATTATTTGAACTGAAATCTAAAATCAAATTAGTCCTTTCTTTGGATGGGGTCTGGCCTCACTAAACGACCTATGACAGCGTTATGTGTATATTTTTACACTTTAGATTCCCTTGGGAATGACGTGATGTTTCAACCTCTAAACACTAGCTGATGCCCTTAGACAGTGACGGCTGAGTACGTGACTCTGTAGTTTTCCTAGTTATATTTAAATAATAATTTCTAATTTATTACAGTAAAGTTTTCCAGTCATTTAACTATTTAATTAATACAAGTAGGTACCTCAATATAAACGGGGAGACCTCTGTCAACGTTACGTGTATATTTTTACACTTTAGATTCCCTTGGGAATGGCGTGATGTTTCAACCGCAAAACACTAGCCGATGCCCTTAGACAGTGACGGCCGAGTACGTAACCCAGTATTATGACGGAGAAAACAACAGCCGTAGAAGAAGAAGACAGTCCAACCCATAAATATTACCTGAATTTTACTAAATGCAGAAAGTCTACAACTGGAAATATTTACTTCCTGTCAAACTTATATGAACACAAATGGTCAAATAAAACATGGTAATCTGAGAACTTCTCAGAATAAAATCCTATGAAAATATAGTTAAATCCCCAAAGTCTATATTTATGACGATTATTAGATTTAATAGAACTTCTATTTATATGCAGTGGCATTACAAGACCAAACGTTAACGAGTTTAAAGGCTAATTTTTTGCGCATTCTAAACTATTCCTAAATAAAATCCTACTGATTAAATACCTAAATCCCTAATTCCCTAGACAATTGAATCTACCCTAACTCTACTTTTTAGGCCTATTCTGAGCTAAACCGGAGGCTTACCATCCTCAAATTTTGCTAACATCCCTAAGGTAAACTGTAAAGTTCAGCTGAGTCGGCTGAAGTAGGCAACCTAACACTCGTGTTGTGTGTACCTCCCCCCTCACAGACCGCAGTCCAAGACGTGAGAGTAAGGCGCCCTATTGTGTATATAACATATAAATATTTAAAGTTTTATGGGGAACCAATACTCAAAACCCTCAAAGCTTTCACTGGTGCGATTGCGTGCCCAACCTGTGGACCCAGCTACGACTCAAGGATGACAATGAATATGGTGGGCTCTTATACAGATGTCTGTGTTGGTAAAAAGATCATCTGGGCTTGCCCGAGGCTCTTTTAGAATTTAATAGTTCCGAACCAGACCCGTTTGTCACCGTTATAAGTTAGATATAGTTCGTCAGACACACTGTTTGTCTAGTCATAGTTCTAGCGCGAATAATGCTAATCTAGCTTAATACAAATAGCAAAACAACCTCCCCACAAGAAATTGTCACATTAATCCCACACTAAATTTATTAATTTTGCAACGCGCTAGACACTAATGACAACCAAGAATTAGTCCACCCGCAACTCCAAAGTTAGGCTCCCTCCTAATAAACTTCCTAATTTTTTTTTAACAATTAAATAAAACGAATAAACAAAATCTTCGCGACTATAACTCAAATGCAACGCAAAACTACCTATTTCCTCATAAAATAAACCGAGAATATACGATCCCTATTAATTTCGAAACTAAGAAACCGTATTTTAAAACAACTTGAACAATTAACTTTAACCATAAATGCTTTGAACTAGCCGTATTTTATTGTAGGTATTCCAACTAAACTAAAATAAAATCGACACAAATCGTTAAAACCGCAACTAAATGTATGAAACTCAACCTTTGAATAATATAGTAATGATGTTAATTATGTATCAAACATAACCCGAAAAGAATCTTATTTTAATAACCTGCACGCACAAAACCGTAAGAAAACATTATTATTTACAATATAAAATTTCACTATAAGCAAAATGAACGAGTTAAAAGTTAAACCATGTACGTAACGCACTTCTATTACCCGTTAAATACCGTGTCTACGCAGCCTTATACAGGATTATTAGCAATTAATCGATGCAACACGATATTAAATACAAACAAGAATTTAGCACAACTTAAAAAATTAAGCACGTAACCGAACCGTAAATACCTAGATACCCCTATAAACTACGCAACTCCGATCCTAACACGACAGAACCCTTCTCCGACGTAAGCTTTAGGAAAATAGACCCCGAATCTCACTAGGTATGAACACTATAAACAACGTTAAAGTTAAACCGTGAACGTAACTTGTTCCTATTATCCGTTCATTACTGCGGCTATGTATCCTTACAATAAGCACTATAACGACCGACGTTATAAATTAAACCGTAAACGTAACGCACTTCTATTTCCGTTAAATACCGTGACTATGTATTCCTACACAAGATAATTATAAACTATGATCAAATGAATCAACGTAACACGATAATAAAATCAAACGTGAATTTAACACAACGTAAATAATAAGCACGTAAACGAACAGCAAAATACCTAAGTATCGATTTAAGCGAACGTGAGGAAGCCCTTCTCTGACGACAGTTGTTGATCTTCTGGACCCCGATTTGCGACTGACATCCCCTTTTATAACCTTCGTAATTGTGGAAAAATCCAGAAATTCCACAAGATTACCCTTTTTCATCCGTACTTGTTATTGCGCAACAATAATAGAAATTGCCTTATATGGGCATGCATTCGATATCAAAGGTAAGTCTCCAAAAAGCACGAATTTGCATTCGAAAGTGAACTATATATCTTTAACCGTAAAGCTCAAAAACAAAAAGTAACGCGCCCTGTCGCGAAGTAGCTGAACTTCTAACTAACGTTGTAACGACAAGTAACGCCACTCGCCGCCAAATAACAGTGCGCCACTAACATATGGAAAACACAAAGTTGTACTCTATTTGACAACAGATGGTATTGTTAATAGCGGTGAATATTTTAGAATCACGCGAATATTCTAGATCCCGGAAATGGATTGTTGACAGAAGAACTTCCGCCCACTTTCTTTTGTCCGCTTTATTAGTAATAACGTTGTTTTTGTTCTGCAAATTCCTCTGGTCGGTACCTTAGGTCGAGCCTCTCTTATTTATACTATTTTTTATGCAGTTTTTATCTTCTAAAGTGTGTTTTTCGAGATTTCGAACTATACCTACTGAACGCAGAACATGAGTTTTCTTTCTCGAAATCACACCTAACTAACATTAAATGGTTTTAACATAATACCTAGATTATCCAGGAGCCCTAATTGTGTCCCCGAAGGCCTATCATCACCAGTGCAATCTATCGGTGGGTAGCGTACTAATGTGAACTACTCGACATGTTGATAGGTGTCGCTTTTCAGTTACTAATGATTACTAATATAAACGCCATCTAACGCTTTCTGTGTCAACTATTAGCCTATGTTCAATACGTAGCTTACTTAAATCCTTCCCTCGCAACAATGTATTGTAATTAGTTCTAGATATAACCGCTAGATTGCGCTGCAACCAAATCTCTATGATGTTACCCTTTGTGTATAAGATACAGATGCTCCCCCATTACGATAGCCTTTATAATGCTACTTTATTACTTATTACAAATAGAGTTTGTATACTAAACAAGTGTTGCCTCACTGTGGTTAGTTACAATCTCGCATTATAATACTCAATAAAAATAAAAAAGGAGCTCATTCATTCATAACTCATTTATTCGATCATGAAATGATATTTCATATTGTGCATTAAAAGTATTTTAAATGGAAAATCACGAAAAGAAACAAAACCGGGAAAATTTCGTATAGGTACGACCTCTTAAAACTTTTTGCGGTAGTTCTATATCCATGCGCATAATATAAATGCGAAAGTATATCTGTTTGTTTGTATGTTACGCTTAACAGCTAAACAGCAGAACCGCAAATTTTGTTGAAGCTTGGTATGGAGGAGCTTAGCTTTAACCCCGATTAAAGACATAGATTTCATGCTGGAAAAT
Source organism: Acleris holmiana (assembly GCA_949316455.1). Taxonomy (NCBI): domain Eukaryota; kingdom Metazoa; phylum Arthropoda; class Insecta; order Lepidoptera; family Tortricidae; genus Acleris; species Acleris holmiana. The sequence goes on along the minus strand of OX438771.1, from coordinate 5,676,306 downwards.
TGTACAGTTCTCATGGGATAATCGACTTATGAAGCAGGAAACATCGCGAAAACGCATTTTTTCTGTTTATAAATAAATTTAGACAATTTAGAACTAACTAAATTTGAAGTGACTTACTAATTCGCGAATTGCAGAACACAGTTCAAACCAAATTACAGAAAATTTCACAGCGTTGTAACAATGTTACACTAACAACCGTAAGTCCATATTGTCCAAGTCACTCGATATTCCCCCGAGATTCTTATCTGGCTGAAAAAATTGCGCCGCGCTTTTCTCAATAAACTTCCGATCATGGACCTCCATCGCATTCCTCAGCAAAAAATGTTGCAAGTTACCCACGCTTTCTTGTCGGACAAGCGGCTTAATTGAATAGCACTGCCTGCCCCGCCAAGGAAGTGGAAGATGCGACCTCCCGAATTGGGTCACCTAACGAGGCGTGACTTGCCTTTATCGGGTTTGCGTAATATGACCCTTCGCGATTCAAGGACACAGTGATCTGCGGGGCCGCGGGGCCGCGGGGCTGCGTTATTGCCGGGATATTTTGTGGGAATGCGATTCCTTTTTTTTGGACTTTGACCGCGATAAAAGACGCGAAAATATTATTGGTGCCTTGCTCGTTTAACGCTGGAGTGCGGAACGATTCCTTTTTTTCTTAGTTAAGATAAAATGACACAAAAAATACATTTTCTCAACACTGCTCGGAAATATATGAACATTTTTGGTCTGGTTTGGGGTCAGAAAACATCACTTTTATAACCGTCCTTAATCTTCATACAAAATAAAATATTCTTGGCCTTTTTCATACTAATTACGTAAATAATTAATTTAAAAGTAATCTTCGCACTAGTTGAGAAATACGTTTGCCTCGGCAGAAAGTGCAATTTATGGACGAGTACACGTTTCAGCCCTCCCTATGATTAGTCCATAGATTGCGTACTTTCCACCTTTAGTAAAAATTTTATATTGTTGTATCTCTGGTGAAAAAGAATAAGTAGGTTCTAATTTGGTTTACGATTTCAACACCTCCGATACCGCCACTGGCACCGCGGCTAATGAAAAGCTGTAAGTTAAGTAAGTATTAATTTCAGCAGTCTATAAAATACTTACCACTAAGTACTATAATTTTGTATATAGAAAGTAGGTAAACGGTGAAACTCAAGTTTGCAACAACCAAGAAGTTTTTCGAATTGGAAGCAAAAATGATGCAGAGTGGACTTGTACTTTTCAAACACACAAAAACATAAACGGCAATCGTCGGATTCAATTGAAAGAAAATTGTAAAACTGATACTCCGACCTCTATAAACCCCTTTTTAAATTTACCCCTTCGGTGTAAAAGGGAAAAAAATAAAAAAGACAAGTACGTCAGAAAATCTCTCACCTAGGTTTATTAAAGTGTTTAAAATCCATGAAAGCACGGCCCGCAACTCAAGTTGACATGGCGCGGTGCGTCTAAATAGGTACAGTCAACCAATTTGATTCCTAGGCCATCATAAGCTATATTAAAGTGACATTGTCCACTAAAACATAAGAGTTGTTATGATTTGATTAACCTAGGCTATTGGCCTAGGAATCAAATTGGTTGACTGTAACTAAATACGTAAAATGATGTAGCAGGGTATCATAAGATTATAAATTTTAAGAGGTTACTTTTAGCCAGTGATTAGCCGTATGCGGTCGCTGCAGAGGTGCGTGAAATATTCACGCCTCTCCGCAGCGCGTCTAATATTCACGGCGACGGGTTCGTCCACCGCGCGACTTAACAGGGAAGATGGCCGATTGGGTGCACACTTTGTTCAAGAATAGTGACAGCTCTAGAAATAAAAAGCCAGTCAAGTGCGAGTTGGATTCGCACATGAGAGTTGCGTACAATCTTATTAGATTTGAAACTTGTATTGAGGGATAAACTTGACTTTGTAGGTCGTGATTAGTTTGTCCAACAGCATTTTGTTTGTTTTCTCAATGAGCTTATTTATTAAATAATTGCCTGTTCAGTTCAAAGTTTGTTTTATACGTTAATATCTAAAGTACGATCAACAAACATCTAGTACAGTCAACCAATTTAATTCCTCGGCCACTATGGACTATGTTAGTGACGTTACAATTGACGTTGTAAACCAAATCATAACATGTCTGATTGACAACGTCACGTTGACGTAGTCAAATCAAGGAATCAAATTAGTTGACTTTTCCCTTCATCACTGAATAGTTATTAAATGGACATCAACATAACGATAATACCCACCACACCTAAACGAAAAACGCTAACTAAACTTATCAATCAAACAAAACGACCTAACATTACAACTTAAAAGCGGTGTATGTTTAAAGCGAACACACCTTTTTGCGCAAACACACCAAAGTTAAATGAAGGCCCGGGCGGAATAATAAGACCCGTTGTCCACCGGGGATGAAGCTAATCTAGCGAAATATCGGGGAGCCTAGTCAAAATGCAGTTAACGATATTTGAAAATCGTCAAAATTATAGTATTGACGTAAGCTACATTTCGAGGCGATAGAAAACAGAAACGTTAGTACAGTTGGCATCTAAGCTAGGCCTATACGTCATGTAGGTAGCAGAATCTAAACTTATGTATTTTTAGGGTTCCGTACGAATCAAGTAAAGAAAGATGGTGCTATTTATTCGTTCTGTAAACAAACAACGTATTTCCCCTTCCGTCTCATTGCAGCGGCATATTTCAGGTAATACTAATTCTATATCGTTTCGCAAGTGTTTATAACAGTTTTAGATACCTCACGTAGCTTACCCAACCTTCTAACTAGCAATTGAAAAACGTATAAAATTTCAACTTTTTGCATCCCGGTGGAGCTGTGATGGACTGCAAGCTAAACAAAAAGAGACATTTCATTGCCTCTGCACAAGAGTGCAGACAAATACCCCTTCGCTAGCTACCTTCATCGTCGCTCCGCGTGGACAACGCGCATTAAAGGGCGTAAATAGGAAGTTTCTCGAACGAATGGAAGCCCTCGCGCACCAACTCTTAATTAAACGGTTCGATCGCGAGCGAATGAGTTATGGAGTTTACCTCGGGACAGCTGGCGGAACACGGCAACGATCGGCAGAGAGAGTTATGCTCTGAAACAACATGCTACTTCTACGCAGCTCAGCGAAAACGAAAGACACGCAAAAATATGTAATTTGTATACTACACTTTGTTAGTAAGTGCATAATTGCTACCCTCATAAAAGGCGTGAAAGCCGTTCATTAAACCTTCTCAAAAATCAGGGTTATCGCAGGGCAGTAATGTCGTATGAAAATCCATTATTAACCCGTTTTGTTTTTTTTTTATTCTAGATGACGTTGTCAATCAACCCACTTTGACACGCATGCAAGTTGGACCCTGCAAATCGGGGGGTATTCACCTTCTTTAACGTCTTTTGGCACGCAAACTGAACGGAGCGTTAAAATTCACAATTAAAAAAACTTTTGTTACTGCGGCTCTACTTTGAAATCCGTAATTCGAACTTCAGATCGCCCTGTCACTTTTTGCAAATTAGTTACGCAAAGAAAGCAATAGGGATAGCAATAGACGAAGTTCGAATAACGGATTTCAAAGTAGATCCCCTGAAAATGCCATCAAAATGGCGCGCTCGTTCTTCCTCAAAATAATTCATTTGTTACTTTTGTATTTTATTTATTTTTCAGTGTAGTATAAAGCAGTATATATCACTCGAGGGTGAGTACGGATTACTAAACTCGTGTGGTTTATGGCCCACCGCTTTTCGTCGGGCCGCAAATGCACACTCGATTAGTAATACGTGTCTTACTCCCCTTGGTGAATAAACTACTATTATGAGGTGACAGGTTAACGGGTCGAGTCGAGGATTTGGCCAGCGAGTTTTTTTAAAGAATAACGCTACAAGTAAGGTTTTAACGTCACGTCATCGGTAGTAACGTGTCGTCGGTACGTCATAACACTCATAACGCACCTGTGGCTTTATTTTACTGAGGCCAAAGCTAATTCAAAACTTTTTCATCTTAGTATTGCCAACATTACATAATAGCTCCTATTTACTTGATAGTAATGACCGAGTTAAATATAATAAATACGATAGCAATACAGCTACATGTAGATACAAAGTAGAATAAGGCCTCTGCTTAATTTTTGGGTAGTATAGTCGGATATACAAAACTATACCTACTTACTTAGAAATAATTTAAAATAGTCCGTCTGCTTGTGCACTCAGTTTTGAAACATTACATGTTTTTAACATGATTAAAGATTTTAAGGAATTTCTTCTGGCATTTTTACACGTGTGCATAAGATATCACATAGATCCCGCCTGGGTGAAACTGGGACGGTTCGTGACTACAAAGTAAGTACACTCCAACTTTATCTGTTGAGCTACTATAGAACCCTGCCGCAGAAAGTCAATGCAAATTTTTTATATGATTTATTTTGATGTGACTAGATGCTGGCACCATGAAAGGGTTTCATGATAGCTAAATAATTAAAGTTACTATAAAGTGATTTATCCCGTTTAGCTCATTGCCAGGTAATAAGTTTAAAAAGTGGATACATCTCTTCGTAGTTGACTGTACCTACGTACATACGCCGCCGAGGGCTAAATCCACCTAGGTAGTTAAAAGGTTAAAGAAAAAAAAGGATTCTAATTTATGAAAATTCGGGAGAGTGAAACTATTGCTAACTGTTATTCGAACTTGTTATAAGTAGGTAACATGTGGGCCGAGCACGCTGCCACGGGATTTAGTGTCAAATGACGTCAAACGGGAACAAGAGTCAAATATTATTATGAAATTATTAAAATGACAGCCAGCCAGGGCTTAAGTTGCTTGATAATAAAAGGACACAAATCACACAAAACACACTTTTATTTTAAACCTTAGATCTTTATACCGATGTTGGAATATAGAATAGACGAATGTCTATGTCAAAAATTGTCTCGTGGCAGCGTGCTCGGCCCACTGATGCAACGCATCCATACAAAAAGAAAAAGTGTTTTTAAACAATAACTCGATATTCTAGACAAAAAAATACACAAAATAGAACATTACACGTAGCTTCTCGCAGTAGAGTGCGCACCGAAAGAGGGGACGAGCACGATTTGTGACGGATTCAGGAAGCCGTGAAGGCGGGGCCGTCGATCAGGCGTGCCAAATAAAAATCACAAGTCCCCAATTTGTATTGGGCCTGCGCGACAAACAAGCTGCTTTATAAGGAAAAAATGTGGATTTAAAGACTTAAATTAACCGGTCAAGTACCATTCTGCCTCGTGCACCGAGGGTTCCTTACCACCCAAGTCACACTTGGCCGTTTTTAGGGTTTCGTCGTCAAACTAGGAACCCTTATAGTTTCGCCATATCCGTCCGTCCGTCAGCTGTAATTTAGGATGAATATATATATTAGTCCCACCAACAAAGTGGTAAAATAAAATCTTGAATAAAAACATTTTTACGGTACCTTTCCTACACGTGACGTGCGGATGTATTTTTTTTCTCGTTGAACCCATAGTGTCAAGTGTCGTTGGATAGGTAGAAAACATTAGGGGTTTCTATCAACAATTTTTCGATTAAGAGATCCGTTTATGAAAAATTAAGCTTTAAAGCGCTAATTTTTGTTAGAGTCGAGTGCCCGGAAAAAAAATCTTACATAAAAGAGCATATAACGAATTTTAAACGAAAACTATCACGACTAAGTAGACGTCATTGGTTCTCAACATATAGGCGATTAAAGTGTTTATACCTACTACAATCATCTAATTCGGCACCAAATGAGTTTAAATAGAAAATTAGTTATTAATTGTTGATTTTTGTGTTTGTAGTACTTAACGGCTTCGGAACCCTACACTGAGCAGGGTCCGACATGCTCTTGCCCGGTTTTTTGTTATGTTTCTTTAGGGTTTCTATTCGTTTGATTTTTAAACCAATCGCGTGACTTTTCGTATGACGAGATCTGCCAGTGACGCGATTAAAAACAAAACGAATAAAAACGCTAGCTAGCGAAAGCATCTTCGCTAGGGCCTCAGTACTAGAATCGTTTTTTTGTTAGATAATCCAGGTTCCGCCGAAAAACCACCGGCTGTCTATTACGTTTCATAGGAGAAAATACTCGCTTTGTTTGACAGAATAACAGTGAGGCCATAACTCCGCCCTAGGCGCAAGCGCGAGTTTTGGTAAACTCCACCAAGCGACGCGCACGTCCCGCGACCCGTGCGCTCTGACCTTTACTGGGACATGTTTTAAATCATCCTCCAAAGAAGCCGCCGAGGTAATCTCCATGTGTAATAACCCTGTTTAATTTATGCATAGAAGTCCCAAAGTCGTAATACCACGTGATTGCTAATTTAACTCTTTTGAAGTTCATTGTCTTTTAATTAAAATTAATTCTCCGCTAATTTGGTAACTCGGTAAATATTAAGGTATATTTATTATATTGTTAAATCCAAATGTACAGGAAATACAGTTTTAAAATCAAGGGGTTCTTATCAGAATGCGTGAAACAGGCTAAGACAGTTGAAATAAGCTACCATAGAACCTGTCACGCGACTGTACTAAAAAATGTTTATCAATCACACAGTTTACTTTATCTTCTTCTCCGTTTACTTCTACAAATGGCAAGCATGTTTTTTTAGAAAAAAATAATAGAAAAATTTACTAGTTTGTAAATTAAAAGTTAAAATTTACTTTTTTCTCTGTAACTTACTTCCTCATAGTTTTGAGAGAACTTCGTTGTGGTCGAAGAAAAAATCCTGAGCGCCGCAAACTCTTTTAATTTCCGGTCTCCGTCTTATTTGCACCGTGCTTCCTCCCTAGACATTCAAAGACAGTTGCTTTCGATATAAGATGTTTGTGCGCTTAGTGTTCTTGTAATTTATTTCATCGGTTAAAAAAAAACTGGCCAAGGGGCACAAGGACTCCCACACGAACGTGTCAGTACCATTCTTGCATGCACTTATTTTTATATTTAATCTCGTTTTTATAATTTTTTGCTATCACGGTAATAGTATTTTGAAAATGTCATGTCTTCCTATTACGATTCATGATTTTATAAAGATAGTAGCGCTTTTTTGGAAAACGGAACTCGTATATAATATGTATATAGGGTGTCTTTTATTTAGCGGTCCACCGTCAACCTAAACAGCCTCATCATTTAGATTTTTTCTATATTGTTTAAATTTTAATAATTGTAATTACCATACAAAGATTTGACTGAATTTATTCATAAAATACTATTGCTTCTTAGGTGCATTTGCCCAAACTAACCTAAAATATATCGTGTGAAATAAAAAAAACTGAAGTTTATCCAGCTCTCGTATTATGGTCGCCTTTATCGAGGTAGATACAGCATCCGTTACTCTTGCACTTACATACTGGTTAGAAAATTACAGATGTTTTATCTACCACAACCACATCTATAAAACCGACCATAAAAGACTAGCAGGCGAATTTCCGGTCGCGTGTTTTCACCGCAGTGTTGCCATCCCTTTTATTTTTCGTTTCCACACACGCATCCGTTCGCTCGGTGAACTGCAGCAAACCCTCCGCGGATCATTCTGATGAATGGCTGCACTCCACGGCGCACCGACGCAGAATAAAGCGCACACAACATAGAAAACACGAAAAATAAACTTACAAAATTTGATTTAGTCCCAAACTAAACGATAAACTGTGAAAATAGGGGTTGACTCTACTAATAAACTAAAACACGTGTTCACTATTTATATGAACCATACTTGTGTTAAAATTTTCTCGATTATCTTCTGGGATACCACATTACATCATAGCATAATTGTTAACGTTATTGTAGCTCTTACTGCTAAATTACGATGTAGAAGCAAGTTGGCCGTTTAATAAAGGTCTAGGGCTAGTTTTACGAAAGCTGGACTACTATAAAGCGTTCGCACTATATCTTGTCTCAATTAAATATACATTTTTATCTTGGTCATTCAAGTTTACACAGGTTTATTCTACTTTATAAAGCTATACCGCTTTGACATGTTATTGCTATGATCGATCTTGCTTAAACAAGAGTTCCAGAGTTCGAGAGTTTCTGAGTTTAAACAATACGATAACATGTCAAAAGCAATATGGTTTTACCGAGTACAACAGAGCGCAATACAAGACGTTTAACGCTTACGTAAGCAATTTACGAAAACTGTCAAATTGTATGGATCGACCGGCCGACAGATGATAGACGGTAATTCAAACAACAAAGATAGCTGGAACGTTCATTTCGTGGACAATCACAATAACTATTACGATAACGAATCCATTTTGCTTTAATATAAGAAGTTCTATGATCCAAATGATCACGCTGTTTCTCACCGTGTGCTGTGCATGGTTGAACTTTTTATCAAGTCATGATATAGGGTTGTCTACGAGCGATATATCACGGGCTAGGGCCGGCCCTCGCGCGACCTCCGCTTTAACGTAGGATCGGAAAACGATACCTTCAACATTAGTTAACGTACGATCTTATCCAACTAAGACATAGACTAATGTCTGGTATTCGGTGCCCATCGCAAATGTATCATCACTCTCTCTTAGACCCTGTTGTCATATAGAAAACTTATGGCAGTTTGGATTCACTAAACGGGAAATTTACAATCACGAATCTATCCATAGCACGAACCTCTAAAACCGTCTCACGTTTCCATATATTATTTTACGTATACATACCCTTACTACATCACCTTTACTAATTTTAACGTCTACGTGCTAATTTTGTACTAAATACGGACAATGGGCGCTGATTCCAAAAGCCATACAAAATGTCTCGATTACGTTATGGTTACTTTACTATATAAAGAACTTCGTGCAGGTGTTTTATCTCACGAACGCGGGTGGGCTATACTTATGTGTGTAGATGCACGTGCACGTTGTCTCTGAGTGCGTGGCTGTCGTCGCTAAGCGTCCCCTTAGTGTGCGTGTCCATACGCTTTTTGTGAAATAAAAGCTGTCGTGTAACTGGTACAGTTATAACAAGAGAAATACTAGTAAAATGTTTCGTAAAACATGCTAGATTTGATGGTATCAGTAACTTTTGTGGGCCTTTTATCGGGAAGTTAGTTAGTATGATTAATTTATACGCTCAGCATGACCACTGTCTAGTCACTGAGCTAGTCCCTGACGGTATTCTATAAAAAAGTAAAAAAAAAAATGAATTTTAACATTTCACATCCCTACTCCCTCGACTATTAGTCTTGAGCCGGAATGCTTTTGACAAAGTTGCATTACTCCCCATCGACCCTTGCAACAAGATTAATAGTTTTGATACAAAGCCAGTCGCGTGTTATTTTAGAATCGTGTTGCTAAGATTCAGTTTCAGGGCCGTATTATGTAACCACTCTGGAAGACCTCCCTGAAATGAAGTATTTTTAAGGTCAACTTATAGTTTCCCCCATGCCCGTCTGTCCGTTTGTTTGTAGTTAATCTCTTGGTACTACAAAGCTGTCATTTGACAAAGTTCTACATGTAAGTAACGCTGAAAAAGGCGTAAATAAAATGCTATATTTTCGTTGAAATATTCGGGCGTTTTCCAAAAAAAGTGTCCATCGTTAAAGTCAAAATTAAGAAAACTTAACTTTTTCCAATTCTTCACGAAAATTAATGTATCTAAATGTATGGCTAATTTTCGTGACGAAATAGAAAAAGTTAAATTTTCTTAACTTTTTCCTTAACGATGTACATTTTTTTTTGGAAAAAGCCCATTCAAGTAAAGGAAGTATAAAATAATTATACATGATACCATTTGAGGAATCATTGGATAGCTCTTCGAGTTACGTGTATCCTTGTGTGTGTGTAGATGTTTATTCCTGTTAAAACCAGGCTAGAGCATGTTGGACCATGCTCAGAGTAGGGTTCCGAAGCCGTTAAGTACTACAAACATAAAAATCAACAAGTAATTCACTAATTTTCTATTTCAAGTCAATTGGTGCCGTCTTAGATGATTTTATGATCGCCTGTATCTATTTTGAGCAAGATGCCTAAAAAGCAAGATGCCTAACAAGTATGATGCCTAAGTAGCATGCCTATTAAGCAAGTTGCCTTCAGTGCAAGATGACTAACAAGCTTGATGCCTAAAAAGTGTGATGACTACCAAGCAAGTTGTCTACAAAGCAAGATGGCTAACAAGCTTGTTGCCTTAAAAGTATAATGACTACCAAGCGAGTTCCCTACAAAGCAAGATGACTAACAAGCTGTGTTTGATCGCCCGCGATTCGGGAGATCGTATTAAAGCGAAAATTACAACCAACCATGAATAATAGATATCCTAGTGCCAGTGAAAATAAATCAAATGCAAGCCGACTCACCCAATTTCAGCCTGGTTTGCATCCGAGCCGGTACCGGTCTAGTTTCACTGGTTTCTGGATGATGATATGCTTGGGGATCTTGCACACAAGGTTGGAGTGGTATCGAGGTTATTTTTAGCGTTCCTTCCAATTTAACACAAGACACAGGGCTTACGCGTCTAGCAGCGAGCAGCCATACAAATCGATGTACCTTCAACTGGCATTTTCAAAAACAAAATATAACGAAAAGTACCCTACGTAAACTGTCACTAACAGATGCGTTCCGAATTACGGTACCAAGAATGCAATCAAAATAATACCTAAAACTAGATTAAAATAAATGGTGTACGGATCAAACAAGCTGTATAACTAAAAAGTATAATGACTACTAAGCGAGTTGCTAGTTGAATCTAGCTCTTTAGACATATCGCTTGTGCATGCCTACATTTTGCGTTTTAGGCATCCCAATTTCTGGACACTTTGCATTTTAGTCATATCACTTCTTGGGTATTTTGCTTTTTAGGCAACCCGCTTGTTAGGGATCTTGCTTTTTAGGCAGCCCTCTTGTTAGGCATCTCGCTTTTTAGACGTCACGCTTAAACGGCATCTGGCTTTTTAGACATCTCGCTAATAACCCGCCTGTATCTCAAGAACCAATGATTTCTACTTAGTTATCATAGTTTTTCTTTAAAATTCGTTATATATTCTTTCATTTAAGTTTTTTTAGTTTTGGCTGTAGGTGGGGGGACACTTGTGTCTAACAAAAATTAGCGCTTTAAAGCTTAATATTTCGTAAACGTATTACTTAATCGAAAAACTGTATTTACATACCCATAATATTTTTGAAAGACCTATCCAACTACACCCAACACTATAGGATAGACGAGAAAAAAAATTGCGCTAGGCTGCGGACGGACGGACATGGCGAAACTATAAGGGTTCCTAGTTTGACTATGGATCCCTAAAAATCATCATGCTCTTGTCCGGTTTTTAATGTTACTGGGACTGAATAAGAGCTATTGCACTGCGCCTATTTCTACACGGTAAAACCATATTGCCTTTGGCATGTTATCGTTACGTTACGATAACAAGCCAATTACTATAGTGTAGGGTAATTGCGACGTCGCCGTCAGGTTACCCTCACCGCTGCTTATTAAAGTCATGCAAACCGGGTAGCCAGGCTTTTTGCCCTCGGCGTTCACGACGGACAGACGTCTCAGGAATTAGTCTTTCGTAAGGTCACGTAAGCCACTTTGTTATTAAGTGTATTTTGCATAAGTAAATCAAGTGTGCAATCGTTATTTTTCTGGTGTAATGCTCAAAGTGTAATTTATGATTCGTACGTTGGAGGCTATTATTTCTGTTAAATAAAATCATTAATGCTAATAAACGGTTTTCTTGTTCAAATTTGTTTTCTTAAGGAATTCTTATTCTAGTTGTTTATATCAGAAGTTGGATAAGGGACTAGTTTGCTCACCTGAACGGGAAATCAAGTTTGTAATAGGAGAAACGTTTATTTTTTGTTGAATGTGAAAGTTTAACATCTAAGTAAATAAAAATAAATCTCATAACGATTGCCTGCTTGCTACTTTCAATTGTTTTGTGAAATTGTTTTTGTGAAGGGTTTAAAATGGTGCGATCTGGATCACGAAGCCGTGAACGGCAACATTCTCGAGGTAGGTCGCGTGTTGGAAAACGGCGTAATTCTCGTGATAGGCGTGAGTCACGGGATAGATCGTGTGATCGTATTGGTGGTGAATCGCGACTTAGCTCGAGCAATGAACGACGTGATCCGCGGAGTGGCTTGCGTGTTCGAGATCGACATGATTCGTGTAGTACCAAAGGACGTCGCTCGCGCAGTAGGAGTGACATCATTTACGAAGTAGGAGTAGACATCGTTCACGAAGTAGGACTAGACGTCGCTCTGGTGGTAGGATTAGACGTCGCTCGCGCAGTAGGTCTAGACGTCATAGCGTTTCACATATTCGACAGCAAGAACGTTCGCGTAGTAATATCTGTGGGAGATCGCGGTCCCGTCCACGTAATATCTCGCGCAATCAGGAAAGTCAATTGAGTATCGAACGACCGCTGATACCCAACATACCAAGTCTTGCACCTCCTGGTACACCGCGGTTACAGCACTCTTTAGAGTCAGACGATCCGTGCTCTGAGGCATCTACTCTTGCGCATGCTTTGATGCAAGCAATCAAAACCATGCAACCCGTCAAATCACAACACTATTATGTGTCTAACTTTGACCCCTTAATCCATAACATCGAAGCATGGTGCCAAGAAGTGGATCGCGCCAGAGACACTAACAATTGGAACGACCATGAATGTTTATCGCGTGTAGCTTCTTGTCTGAAGGGTGATGCTAAAGTTTGGCTAGGTGAATAGGTCACTAATGATAGGACATGGTCAAATTTCAAGCGGGAATTCAAATCGCTTTGCCCGAGTAAATTAGACTATGCGAACATCTTATTTGATGCCATGAACGTTACATCCGATACATATTCAACTTATGCTGAATATGCGCGTCGTACAATATTACGTTTAAAAATCGTTCAAGGGCTGAGTGACGAGTTGAGGACTCTTATTGTTATTCGTGGCATAGATAACGCTCAAATACGTGCAGCTGCTGCTAATGCGAGCCTTACTCCTGACACTATCGTTTCATTCCTGTCGATTTATACTAAACCTAATTTGACAAAGCGAGATAACCTAAATAGTTTTAGAAAACAAGCACAGACAAAAACTAATAACCGCCTTGGTCCGAAATGTTTCTCTTGTAACCAACGGGGACATATTAGTCGAGACTGTAAACGACAAAAGTTAACTGTGACTTCCAACACGCAATCTGGTCCAATTAATACGTGTACGTTCTGTAAGAAACAGGGACATACCGAGGACAAATGCTTTGCTAAAGCACGCTCAGAACCACGCAACCATCGTAATGTTAATCTTTGCTCTCACCGGCCCATATCCTCACAGAAAAACGACATAGTTTCTGCAGTAATAGACGGGGTACCGGTGGATGTACTCATCGATAGCGGTGCCCTTGATGTGTCCCTCATTTCCTCAGATGTCCTTAAATACATCTCGTGTCAACCTAAACCAAAGCGTTGCGTGTTGAAAGGCATAAGTGACAAAGAAATAGTTGCTTCTTCTTACGTGACGGTTATGATTGAATTTAGCGACATTTCCCTTGAGGTAGATTTAGTAGTGGTACCATCGTCATTCATGAATGCGCCTATAATAATAGGAACCGATGTATTAAATCGTGATGGAATAACTTACGTACGAACCAAAGATAGGCAATGTCTCATGCACTCAAGCAACACTCGTGCTCATGTTAATACGGTCCAATTAGACCATCAAGTTAAGGCAAATACACCTTTGCAGGGTCAGGAGTTGGCAAGCCTTAGCAGCCTATGGAGATAAAGCTTACCAAGCCCACACCTGTGGTGTATCGTCCGTATAAGCTCTCGTACCCAGAAAAGCTTAAAGTTCGGGAGATAACCAAAGATCTTTTAGAAAAAGGTGTGATTAGGCGCTCTAAGTCGGAATTTGCAAGCCCAATAATACTGGTTAAGAAGCGTGACGGCTCCGATCGGCTCTGCGTTGATTATAGGGCACTTAATCGAAACACAGTTAAAGATCGGTACCCCCTTCAATTAATCGACGATCATATTGATAGGTTGGGCGGCTATAAATTTTTCTCTAGCCTCGATATGGCTACTGGCTTTCACCAGATTCCTCTCAAGGAGGAATGCATTCCGCTTACAGGGTTTGTCACCCCAGAAGACCATTTCGAATATGTCAAGATGCCGTATGGGTTAGCCAACTCTCCTATTGTATACCAGCGCATAATAAACGACACCTTACGCGATCATATTACTGAGGGAAACGTTCTAGTCTACGTCGATGACGTACTCCTTTTGAGCAATACAGTAAGTGAAGGAATTGAACTTCTACGCAAAGTACTAAAGACACTCAATACCGCCGGATTTTCAGTCAACCTACGGAAGTGCTCTTTTCTCGTAACTGAGGTTGAGTATTTGGGTAAAGTTATAAGCCAGGGTCAGGTTAGGCCGAGCCCACGAAAAGTTGAAGCTTTAGCTAATACGACGCCACCAGAAAATATAAAGCAGGTACGTCAGTTACTGGGCTTGACAGGTTACTTCAGACGTTACATCAAAGACTATGCCACTTTGACTGCTCCCATTGCTCACCTGACTCGAAAGGATGTCAAATTTAATTGGACTTCTGAGTGCGAGATTATCCGACAAGACCATATCAGACATCTAACCAGTGAACCAGTTCTAGCAATTTTTGACCCAAAGCTCCCCACTGAAGTCCATACAGACGCTAGTAGTATTGGCTATGGGGCTGTCCTTCTTCAAGTCCACCCATATTCCAAAAAACACGTCGTCGCATATTTCAGTAGGTCTACTCAAGGAGCTGAAAACAAATATCACTCCTACGAGCTAGAAACTCTTGCCGTAGTTAAAGCTCTTCAAAATTTCCGGCACTATCTAGTAGGATTGAAGTTCGTTGTTGTCACTGACTGCAATGCTTTAAAATCAACTGAGCGTAAGAAAGATCTGGTCCCAAGAGTGGCCCGATGGTGGATTTATCTCCAAGACTTCGATTTCTCTATCGAATATCGTAAAGGGGTAATGATGCCACATGCAGACTACTTAAGTCGTAATCCCGTAGTTAGTGTAAACCAAATCTCCCGACCTGGTAACTGGGCAAAAATGGCTCAATCAGCTGACAACGAGTCTCAAGACCTCATTCAAAAACTTTACGATGGCAGCTTAGACCCTAACCGTTATTTAGTGCAAAATGGTATCTTATACTACAAGTACACTCCAGTAGGTGAGCAACCACGACTACTTTGTTATATCCCAAAGGGTCACCGACTCAGCCTCCTGAGAGTTTTCCATGATGAACACGAACATATCGGCACAGAAAAGACTTTAGACCTCATCTTGAAACATTTTTGGTTTCCAAGCCTTAGACAATTCGTTACAAAATACGTGGGTCATTGCCTTGTATGTATTTCGCAAAAGAGAGTCCCCCGTGGGCCGCTCCAAACTATCACTTCATGGGAAAAACCTGATACCCCATTCCATACGGTGCATGTTGATGCCCTAGGTCCCCTTCCAGTATCGGGAGGTTACAAGTTTGTCCTCCTCATAATAGACGCCTTCACAAAGTTTTCCCTCCTGTACCCCATATACCGACAAGCTGCTACAGAGCTCAAACGTGTTATTACGCAAGCTATTTCATTATTTGGGGTGCCCAAGCTTATGGTTACGGATAAAGGACGTATGTTTGAGTCTAATGACTTTGTTACATGGATAAACGAACTTGGCTGCAATCTCCATTATATCACGCCTGAGATGCACCACGCTAACGGTCAGGCTGAACGTTATATGCGAACCGTTCTCAATATGTTACGCACAAAAAGGTATCCTGGGCTGATACTTTGTGGAAATTGCAACTAGTGTTAAACATCACGAAACAAAAAACCACTCAGGTTTCTCCATTAAATCTTTTGATCGGCACCGAAGCTACGACCCCTGTTATCCGCGCATTGGTACGGGACGTGGCCGTTGAAGGCTCCACACCCAACAGGGAAGCTTTGCGGGAGATCACCAGGAGCAGAGCTCGCCAAATACTACAGCTCAACCAGGCGAGACAAGACGAGCGAGTCAATCGACGGCGACACCCACCTCGTCAATTTAACCTTAATGACCTCGTGTTCGTTATTAAATTTTCCCAGTCAACAGGAAAACTTGATCCCGGCATGCGGGGGCCTTACAAAGTGGTAGAATTACTACCAAGTGGGCGCTATGTACTTCGTTTATTGAGTGGTGGCTACGGCAAAACGACGCAGGCTGCGGCTCAACACATGGTGCCATGGCGCGGTGAATGGTGCCCAGATACATGCGCTACTTTTTTCGAAAGTAAGTTATGTTTTAATTGTTGTGGCGGGTATATGGTACAAGTCGTTGAGGCTTTCTTGACGTGTGTCGCAACACCTCAATTAATTATGATCCGCGAGTCGGACGGCTCACACGTGTACGAATGTGGTCTGCGTGATGAGTGGCCCGCACGTATGAATACGGTCTGCGTGTCTAGCGCCTAATGCGTACGAATACGGTCTGCGTAATTAGCTGCTTGGCGTATGAATACGGTCTGCGTGTCTAGCGCCTAATGCGTACGAATACGGTCTGCGTAATTAGCTGCTTGGCGTATGAATACGGTCTGCGTGTCTAGCGCCTAATGCGTACGAATACGGTCTGCGTAATTAGCTGCTTGGCGTATGAATACGGTCTGCGTCAAGCAGAACTCGGACAGAGCGAAGGGCGAGTCACCGCTGTTGGGGACATGCTGGCCTTATGAAAAAAGCGACAGATTGGGTTTGATGTTTCTTAAGAGACGTCTCTGCTTAGCTTTAGAATGATGAATGAGTGGCGATATGTAAACCGTGTTACAAATGATGACGAATGAATTAATTGGACGATGATTGAGAGGATGTGTTGGAATGCTCATAGCTACGTGTTTTCAAACTGTGTCTAATGATGCATTATTTTTAGATGAAAACCTGGATAACAACGAAACCGCGCCGTCAGTATCAGCCACAGCTGCTGACCCTCCTGCGCCTCTACTTGATGCTGACGCAGGGTCTACACCTTCAAAAGAGCCAGACGCCGTAGGTCCTAGCGGCATCACTCAAAGAGCTTGTGTCGAGGGCGACACAATGTCAGGAGAAGCCGTGTAGGGTAATTGCGACGTCGCCGTCAGGTTACCCTCACCGCTGCTTATTAAAGTCATGCAAACCGGGTAGCCAGGCTTTTTGCCCTCGGCGTTCACGACGGACAGACGTCTCAGGAATTAGTCTTTCGTAAGGTCACGTAAGCCACTTTGTTATTAAGTGTATTTTGCATAAGTAAATCAAGTGTGCAATCGTTATTTTTCTGGTGTAATGCTCAAAGTGTAATTTATGATTCGTACGTTGGAGGCTATTATTTCTGTTAAATAAAATCATTAATGCTAATAAACGGTTTTCTTGTTCAAATTTGTTTTCTTAAGGAATTCTTATTCTAGTTGTTTATAATAGCTATTATTCACCTGACAGTAACAGCAGCGAAGTTATAAAACAATACCAAAACACGTTAAAAGCAATATTGCTTGACCTAGTAGGATAGTAAACAGTAACTTGTATAATATAATCTAATCCTGCACGTATTAAAGATAACAGTCATTGCACAGTTTTTTCTCAAATAACTCCATAATGAACTCTTCGTGAACTTTTGTTGCTTATTTCTCAATCAACCAAATTAATCACTCGTAAAATATATTAATATGCATAAACCATGGTAAATATATCCCCTCAGTATACACTCCGACTCGGTATATTCATTTTAAAATTCGTCCTTTTTTTCTAAAGCTCATATTCTGAAGCACGTGCTTGACATAAGCGTTTTGTTGCGTCCTGTATGTTGGTATCACTTTTATAACCGTTTTAAAGATGGCGCGTGGTTTTACGAGTGGAGATACCGCTCGTACGGTACACTCCCGAACGCGATAATCTATATATATAAAACGCAAAGGTGACTGACTGATTGACTGACTGATCTATCAACGCACAGCCCAAACTACTGGACCGATCGGGCTGAAATTTGGCATGCTGATAGCCACTATGATGTAGGCATCCGCTAAGAAAGGATTTTGATAAATTCCACTCCTAAGGGGATAAAATAGGGGATGAAAGTTTGTATGAAACTTACGTAAATTCATTTGATCATAGTAGCTCCAATCTTCAATTTCAGTTCAATCAATCGAGAATTTTTTTTTTATTATAAATGCGAGTGTGTCTGTCTGTCAGTCTGTCTGTCTGTTACCTCTTCACGCTTAAACCGCTGAACCGATTTAGATAAAATTTGATATACAGATAGTTTGAGTCCCGGAAAAGAACATAGGATAGTTTGTATCCTGGAAAGTTGTACAGTTCCCGATGGAGTAGCGATAAACGACTTCTACGCGGACGGAGTCGCGGGCAAAAGCTAGTATGTGATATATATGTACATGCAATACACTTGGGACCCATTCGACATTGGGATGCAAAAGATCAAGCGCCAGCGACGCTACGACATATTTATATCAAAAATACATGTATGATGTGAGATCTTGTAGTAACTCCGTATCCAAATAGAACTGAGCCCCAATAGGTCTAGAAACGATGCATGCTGCAAAGTTAAAGACTGTACGAGTCTAAGAAAATGTGTGAGGAATAGGAATGAAAGAGCTGTCGTTCGATCGCCATTGGATTTTTTTTATCAATTTCCCAAAACCTTTTTCTTTGTAGTTGAATTTCCATTCGCATTTCTCTCTGAATTAAGTTATGACAGTCATGTAAGTGATGTTTCCACCTACCTTCCTATATCGGCCCAATAATAACTGTAAAAAATTACGAACCAGTCGAAAAATATGCGACTTGAAAAAAAAACGGGAATGTTTTTTAATACAATAATTTGAGTTGTCCTTAAGCCATACCTATTTCCTAATTTCTTTCTACTCGCTTATCGACACATTGTAAACAAAATTACTATTTTTTTATCAATTATTTATATTATAACAACTATGAAATATTTTACTAAGTATATCATAAAACCGCACAATGTAGCACATTTAAAACACACATCGTTCGCTGTCGGGCTCATAACAACACAGACACCGTGTGTAGCCCACAGGAAACCAGCGCGTTGCAGTATCTGCCATGTCAGTGCCGTAACTAAAACACAAATATACATTAAAACATTATGCTTAATGGCGAATTACAGTGGGACCATAATACCTTAAATTCTATTTCTGTTGTGTTAGTAATAAGTTCACCACTGTTTTTTTTTTCTTATGTTTGGTGCTGTATGTAATAGTGCCGTGGCCGTCTATTCGCATACATGTTGTTTGGCATAAATGTATTATTAGTCATAATTTTCGCAAGTAATTTTTTTCACGACATCGTTCTAATTTTCAGGATTTTTAATATGAGTTTTTAACGTCAGGAGCTAGTGGTTACCTAAAACCGATTATTCACATAATTAATTAAGTGGAAGATCAAATCTGCCGAGGAGTAAGTTGGGAACTATGCCCAAGTCAAGTTCCCGGCATGAGTTAGCGCTGGAATGCACTGCGGTCGGCGCCAGTGTACACGGAACAGTAGCTTCAGAGCAACTGAACACTCGGTGTGCAGGTGGAAAAAAATGTTGTGCTAATAGGCAGAGATCATTCTTCTTTTATTGTTAGTATCGGGCGACCGAGCTCTGCTCGGGTATATGTAGACGACACAATTACTATTAAATTCCTCAGAACTCCATTTTACGGCGGAACCCGAACTTTCCCAAAGATGACGACTTAAAAGATCGATTTATTGACCCAAAAAAAACCCTAATCCGCAATTTTCATCAAAATCGTTGGAGCCGTTTCCGAGATTCAGATTATATATATTAGATTTTAAATCAAAACTAAAGAGAGCAAGGCATATGAGCGTGTTACTGTAAAACAAAGGCAAGAGAGAGAAATTGAAGTATTTAATACTAAAGGTTTAGAAATTTAAGGTTTGGGAACTAAAAGGCGAACAAATAAAAGCTGTATTTTTTGACTTCACTGTTTCTTTGTTTCAGAGAGTAACCAATGTACTTAAACACATTTTAGGGACAATTAACTCGTTCCTTTTTCAAAGTTGTGTCTGAAAAATGGTCGCTAAGGAACGACTTAATCAACATTTGAGTGCGGTCGTTATTTATAAAAGACTTACCCCCTTACTTATGAACGTGGAATAAGCTTGGAATAGTTTATGCCATGCTTTCTCCTTATCTGTAATTGTGACATTTGCAACTGACAGAAAGTGACAAAGCATGGCATAAACTATTTCAAGCTTATTTCACGTTCATAAGTAAGGTGGTATGTATATTAGATCTGATGCCCTAACCAAAATGAAAACGCTCCTAAAGTTTTTCTTTTCTATCGCTCATCGTATGGGATTACAGTGACCACGTGGTTTATCATAACGCACGAGTATGTCATCCCATACATTTTGAGTGATAGAAAAGAAAAACGTTAGTAGCGTTTGCTTTTTGTCTAGGGCAACGGAATCCTTTTTCTTAATGTTACTATCGAATATCACAGTGTAGTGTAATAACAAGGATCTAATAAATGGGTTAAATAACTCTCGCTCTATTCGAGTCACTGGTTTAAAAATTCCCGTTGAGGTAGCAAATTGCCTTGTATCACTGCTCCGCAAATGCGCGCTGTGAAACGTTTCAGATAGCGGGAATTCTCGCCTCCATCCCGCGTCTAACCCTCAGCCATTGTGCATTCCATCCCGCAGCCCTCCCGATAAGCTACCTGCATTCAACTTGCACTACGCGTACGTGCAACTTGCAACTTGTAGCGTATAACTTGCTTACAACAAAGCACGCTTGCAATAAATTCTCATACATTTGTTGCGTTAGCGGAGTAACATACGTGTATGTGTAGATGCAGACGCAGAGTAAGGTTAAAATAAAAGATCATAAATATGAATAAACCATATTTACTATAAATTTACCTATTAAAAAGGAAATGCTACCAGTATCTTCGGCACAACGCCACAGGGTCCTGTTTTCGGTATTTTTATTTAGTCGCATTTAGTTATTTTTTTTAGTTTTTAAGTTTTAGTTTAGTTGTATTAATAGTATTCAGCATTCAATACTTTTCTTTTTTTTCTTTGAAATAAATATATTTTAACTTGATCCAACACTTTCAGTTGTTTTATAAAACTGTTAGGTATCGAGATAACTAAATGATAATTTCCTAATGGTAAAAAATGGGTACCTGTCGTATATTATTATGTCATTATATCTTAAATCAAAGTTTGAAGTAACATTCGCCATGTCAAACATATATTAGCTCTATATCTATAGATCACGTAATAAATGAAGAGAGAGAGTAGTAGAGCTTTCGTAGTTTCTTATTAAAGAGTAGTATTTTGAATTAATGAAGTACGAGTAACAATCTGGTTGGCCTTGTCTATTATTTAGAGGCAGACGAACAAGCTGGTCACCTGATGGTAAGTGATCACCGCAACCCACAATCACCCGCAACTCCAGAGGAATCGGCGCTGCCGACCTTTGATAAAAGAAAAGGCTCGTTTTTAGAAGGTCCCCAAGTCATAGTGGTTCGGAAATACAGACGACGAGAGATGATTTCACATAGATACGTGGCAAAAAGGCTAAAAAAGGGTACCTTCCTAGTTCGATTCTCAGCCCCCATTCAAAAATAAATATAAAAACTACGATCTTCAATAGAAACTCGATTACTTAGGGCCGTATTTATAAACTAAACTAAATTGATATCGACTGTAATGCTCGCCTCAAGATACCTCAACAATGACGGTTTTCTATGGCTTGAAGTTTACTTTTACAAATCTTGTGACGGGCGCCTCAGACAAGATGAGTTTATTAATACGGCTCTTAGTTCTATCAGTTTTTATAACTAAACACACTTCGCTTATTGCATAAAGTTTACACATAAAGAAAGTGTCTGTCGTTCATCCTTAAAGTGGCGGTGTAGCGAGACGAATGCAGCTCCCACACATTCGAGCGTCAGGATTTATTTTATTCTCATAGCTCAGACGCTGTCTTCCGTGGAATGAACATCGATTTCTGTAAAAATAGCTTTGTGAGCTTTTACTTTCTTCCAGAAAACGATAAATTGCACTAACGTGATTAATTTCGTGTATGAATTGTGCTTGGGCCTGTATGATTTATACGAAAATATTGTACTCACGAGTATCAACCCCAATTAATTAAAATATTAATCAGAACTAGCGATCCGCCCTCGCTTCGCTTCGAGTTAAAGTATAGCCTAACCTAATTTAACCTTCCTCTTGAATCATTATATCTGTTAAAAAAAAACCGCATCAAGATCCGTCACGTAGTTTTAAAGATCTAAGCATACATAGGGACAGACAGCGGGAAACAACTTTGTTTTATACTATGTATTGATAATCAGTCAGACATTTCACCGCTGTCAATTAACGTTATAATGCACATGAATCATCACTTTGACGTTTCAGCGTCATTTCAGTAATTAAACCAAGCCATTTTATTTCAATACACATTAACCCGATATCGATTTCATGGCTATGTTATGTTTCATGTATGTACTTGATTATATGTTTCAATTAGAATACGAAAAAGTTAAGTGAAGAGTTATACATGGCAAAAGTGAGAGGAAGGGTCCAAAGGAGCCGCCCTAGGCGTACTTTTTTGAATCAAATCGGAGAAATACTGGAAAAGGGCCGAATCTTAAGTACTCGGAACCGACGTGCATGCATGACTCGACGTATGAATGCGGAAGAAGCGAAAGAGATTTGTCAGAATCGTTGCAGGTGAAAAGAACTGGTTTCTGCCTACCCCTCTGGGAAACAGGCGTGGTTTAATGTATGTATGTAGATAAGACTTAACTTTACATAATAAGATTACTGGAAACGATTTTTTATTTATTTAACATATAGCTTGAGCCAATTTTCTATGGTCAATAGACTAATGTATGTACTTAACACAATTACTTCTAAAAGGGATAAGTTTGCTTTTGTACATACCTTTTATGTTTCTGTTTCGTTTTTTACTTTGTTATCTTTTGTTTGTGCAATTTAGAGTTTACATACATACATACTTTTTCAAAAACGATATTCTATGTATTTAAGTATTTATTTCTCTAGGTATACAACGTGTTACAAAATAATCCATAAAAAGAAATTACAAAAGTAGTGTCAACCCTTATTAAATAACGTCAGTTCAGTATCTTAGGTACCTATACAGTATACTAGGGTTGACACTAATTTCGTATATTTTTTTTACGGATTATTTTGTAACACGTTGTATGTACTATTAAAACATTGCCTTAAACACATGTAGGCTAAAGCTTAGTTTTGGAATAGATAAGTCAATTTATGTAACATTGTTAAAGAACATTTCTTTGTTCAATATAATACCGACAATTGCAGCATTTATCTCTCATATTTCCTATTTAATCACAACATAAATTTAGGTACCATTTTGTTCATATCTTACTTTTCTATTCTACTAAATCAGGAAGCCCCACGGCACAGTGAGATAGTATTGCAATTTTAAAGTGCAGCAGCGTTCGACTGCAGATACAAGCGATCCAATAAGGCGCTCGCGTGCAACCCACACTACGCTAATCCTCGAGGATCGAACTACAAGAACGGGCGTGTTATCTTCTTCAAATACGTCTACGTTCGTATCGGCATTCGAATTGTTGAGCGAATTAAGGTAGGTGGCTAGAGCCAAACTAAGCTCTCACTTCGACATACACATGGAATTATCTCGATAGTATGGAGTTTGACACGTAAATACGTACTGCCCAAGCATTCTTTACTCTAATGGTAACTACATTCAATTAAAAATGCTTATACTATTACTATGCAGTTAACCGCCTTTTTAGGGTTCCGTAGTCCAACTAGGAACCCATATAGTTTCGCCATGTCCGTCCGTCCGTCCGCAGCCTAGCTCAGAGACTTAGTACTAGAAAGCTGTAATTTGGCATGAATACATATACATATTAGTCACGCCAACAAAGTGGTTAAATCAAATCCTACCCCTACACGTAACGTGGGTTTTTTTATTTTTCTTGTTTACCCCATAAGTGAGGTAAGGTGAGTTGTCGTTGGATAGGTCTTTCAAAAATATTACAGGATTGTGTAAACTATTTTTCGATTACGAGATGTGTTTATGATATATTAAGCTTTAAAGCGCTAATTTTTGTTAGTAGCTACAGCCAAAACTACAAATACTAAAAATCAGAATAAAACTTAAATGAAAGAACATATAAGTAACGAATTTTAAAGGAAAACTATCACGACTAAGAAGACATCATTGGTTCTTGAGATAAAGGCGATTAAAGTGTTTATACCTACTAAAATCATATAAGACGGCACCAAATGACTTTAAATAGAAATTATGTAATTACTTGTTGATTTTTATATTTGTAGTACTTAATGGCAATCCTACACTGAGCATGGTCCGACATGCTCTTGCCCAGTATTATTACGGCAGCGTAGTTAAACATTGGTCTAAATCAATGGCAATTTTTACCTGCGATACAAAAGCGATACTATAGGAATAAAAGAAACTAAAATATATCGATTTCACTTATTATGCTTATTACGTTTTACGTACGTACGCTTAGATTCAAAATAGCTTCACATCGCGCTGCCCTACCTCACTCATCCTGCCACTTTTGCCTACACAACCCCTGACCTGCCTGATTAACTTAATTGTAAATGTACCTATGCCATATTGTAAATGTAACCATACAAACAACGAACGCAAAAAAAGTTCCGTTGTGCGACGTAAAGTATCCTTACAATAAAGTTTAATTGCGTGCATTAGCGTGCCCAACTTATTGGTCCTTACCCATTTACACACATTCATAACTTTATTATTTTTTATAAATGTTCCACCCTGAGCGACGCGGAGCACAGCGCCTACTAGGTGGGTTCATCGGCATAGACTCGTCATCTATAACTATGGATACAGCCCACCTGGCGGGTTGTGCGGCGTGTGAGCAAATTCTCGGAGCGCCCACCTAGCGGGTTCTTGGCAATGAAAGTGTTAATCACATCACAGGTTTTTAACAACACGATCGCAGTCGAATGCGCAAGCAGAACCGGTGGCCCTCTCCGACAACGACGTGGAGAATCGCTGGGTGTGGTTGGTATTCCGGGCGCTCTCGATTGGTGAGTCCCACATAACCACAGGACCCCTGGCCCTTTACTCAGCGTGAAAAAAAAAAGTACATTGTTGCTGAGGATATGCGATTTACGGACGAGTCATATAGGGCCGAAACGCAATAGAGGCCCTCTAGTGTACGAGTGCATTGCACTTTCAGCCCAAGCAGTCATAGTGCTTTTCTCAACTACTGCGAGGAATAAAACAATTACTTTATTAATAATTTACGTAATTAGTATGAAATAGGAATAGTTTTACTTTGTACGGAAACGGCCTGTCATACAATTGATGTTTTCTGTTTCCAAACCAGACTAATAATGTTTATATTTCCGAACAGTGTTGAGAAAAAGATTTTTACCGACGCGACGCTGCGTCGTCGAAATTCGACCAAAGTTGGGTCATGCTCAAACATCTAAGGTTCGCGCTATCGGGTCAATAAATTCACGAGAACTTACAGGCTTACAATGTAACTAAGCAGGCGATGTCTACGATACCTTAAATTCGACAAGGGATGCATAACAGCGAATCATTATCACTTATTCTATCATGCATGTCATGTCTGTCGATAATCGTTGAGGGGCGCTATTCTACTCGGTAAAGTTAATTGCTTTTGACGTGTAATCGTATTTTCAACGTTATATTATCACCTATTCACTTGATCGTAATGGTGGTCAACTTAAAATCTTTTCGATATTATGTCAAAAGCATTTAGGTTATACCAAGAAGAAGAAGAGAAGCAAAAGAAAGAAAAAGATTTTACGCCTCAGGACCTCAAAAAGGGAGGTTTTGCTGTTAAAAGACAGTGAACTAAATTCGATTTTGCTTCGAACGTAAGACAAAGTAACTTTTTAATTTTTGTTCACAATAAAGGCGGCGCATGTTGTTTGATGATGATGATGATGTGCTCCTGTTATCCCTCATTAGGGACATAGGGCTCGCAGAAGAGTTTTCCATTTGTCGCGATCTTGCGCGGCTTCTTCCAGCTCTTTCCAACCGAGACCAATTGAGCCAGCCTCCTTCTCAACTGATCGCCTCCACGTAGTCCGAGGACGCCCCGGTCGTCTTCTGCCAGTAGATTGCCAGCGAAGACCTTGCTTGGACAGGTGGTTGTCCGATCTTCGAAGCGCGTGTCCAATCCATCGCCACTTCCGTTCCATGATTTCTTGGCTTATGGGCTTTTGATCAGTCATCTGCCACAGTCTTGCATTAGAAATGGTTCGTGGCCAGAATATCCCAAGGATACGCCGCAGACATTTGTTGACGAACACCTGCAAACGTCTGGTAATGTCATTCCTAACGAACCATGTCTCGCATCCATACAGTAAGACTGACTTGACGTTAGAATTGAACACTCGGATTTTGGTGCGTTGAGTTATAATGGTAGACGTCCAGACAGGTTTGAGTCGTGCGTACGCTGCTCGCGCCTTGTTGATTCGCGCCTCCACATCGCTATCCGCTCCCCCTGACGGGTCGACCACACTACCCAGGTACGTGAAACGATCGACTTGTTCAACTGCCTCGCCGTTGATGTATATTGGCTCTGCGTCTGTTGTGTTAAGGCGCATGTCCTTTGTTTTGGAGCAGTTTACGCGCAGGCCCTCTTCCGCCGCAAAATCCGTGAGGTCGTTCGTCTTGGACTGAAGGTGTTCTCGTGATGTTGCGAATAGACAAAGGTCGTCAGCAAAGTCAATGTCTTCGAGGATACCTTCATTCACCCACGTCAACCCTCTCTCTTCCCGACTTACTACTCTACGCATGACTTCATCCAAGACAATGAGGAATAACAATGGCGACAGCAAACAACCCTGTTTCACACCAGCTGTGACAGGGACACGATCTGATAGCCGTCCTTTGTGCAAGATCTTGCAAGAGGAACCCATATAAAGATGACGAATGATGTTTATGATCTTGTCCGGTATACCTCTTTTTTTCAATATGCGCCATATGCTAGTCCATTTGACCCTGTCAAACGCCTTCTCGAAGTCTACAAACAAAGTGAAAAGTTCGCTACGCATTTCATTGCATTGCTCTAAAATCATACGCAGCACGTTGATTTGGTCAATGCAAGACCGCCCTGCTCTAAATCCACTCTGTTCGTCCCTCAGATTGTAGTCGACCGCACCTATCATTCTGTGTAACAAGATCTTGCAAAGTACTTTGGAGCATACGGGTAACAGATTTATTCCCCTCCAGTTGGAACATTGGGACAGGTTTCCTTTTTTGGGCAACTTTATTAGTATGCCTTCTTTCCAGTCTTCTGGCACTTGTTCGGACTCCCATACCGACGTTATCAAGGGATACAGTATGTCGGCCACAACCTCCGCATTTGCTTTTAAGGCTTCGACAGGGATACCATCGTTTCCGGGGGCCTTACCACTCTTGAGCGCTCTAATTGCTTTTGATATTTCTTCTTTACTTGGAAGCTCGATACTTATGTCCAAGGTGGTAGTTTCCTCTGGTATACAAGTAGAAGTAGCCTCGCTGCATTCGTCGACTACAGAGTGGAAAACTTCGGCAAAGTGCTCATGCCATCTGTGCATTTGGTCCTCCAGTGTGGTAAGAAGCTTGCCCGTTTTGTCCGCTATGGGTCGGTTTACTAGTGGTTTGTTGCATAGCTCCCTACCAGCACGGTAAAGCTCCCTTATGTTACCCGTGTCGGCGGCGTGTTCCGCTCGTTGAGCTAACTCCGCGGCTCTTGCCCGTTGGTCTCTCCTGGCACTGCGCTTTATACTGTTTTCACAGACAAAATATTGGTAAGCTAGAGTTTCTTTTGTGTTTTGGTCTTTTGCGCAGTTTAGTTTGTCTTTAATTGTTTTCCTGTATGTGATCTTATCCCAGGTGTCTGAGGAGATCCACTCTTTGCGATCTTTGTTTTTATAGCCCAACAGTTTTTTACAGCATGCTTGGAATGTGTCCTTGATAACCTTCCACTCGTCCTCGACAGTCTCTCTGTGTTTTTCCCGATAGTGATATAGCCTGTGGAGCTCCATGCTAAATTCCTGCTTTTTATCCGGATTACGTAAGCTAGAGACATCAAATTGCCGAGATAGTGTGGCTGTCTTCTTTTGAGCCTTTGCTATCTTCAGATTGATTTTGGCAACTATAAGATGGTGGTCGCTGTTGACGTCTGCACCCCGTTTATTTCGGACATCTAGCAGTGAATGTCTCCACTTCCTGCTGATCATGATATGGTCAATTTGGTTTTCAGTGCGTCTGTCCGGCGACACCCAAGAGACTTTATGACAGTTCTTGTGAGGAAATATTGAACCGCCGATCACCAGGTCTTGTTCGCAGCAAAGGTCTATCAACATGTTGCCATTCTCACTACGATTTCCCAGTGCGTGCTTTCCCATCCATGGTTCTAATCCTTGGTTAATGTTTCCAATCTGCGCGTTGTAGTCACCCATACAGATGACAATATCTCCCTTACGCACGTTCCTGAGTGTAGCTGTGAGTTGGTTGTAGAAAGCCTCTTTCACGTCCAGATCTGCCGAGTTAGTGGGTGCATAACATTGCACAATTGTGACTTTTCTCACTCCAGACAAGAATCGGGCCGTGATTATTCTGTCCGACACTGGTCTCCATTCAAGGAGGCTATTACAAGCTCTTTTGCTGAGCAGGATACCCACGCCATATTCATGTCTCAACGTCTGCCCTGAGTATAATAGAGTGTGGTCTTCTATCTGCTCCTCTCCAAAGTCCTTCCACCGCGTCTCAGATAGGCCTAGTATATCTAGATGATAGTCTCTCATGTATTTGAGTACCTGATGTGCTCTACTCTCTTCACGCATAGTACGGACGTTCCAACATCCAATCAGTGTCCTTATTTTCGTGCCAAAGGTCGTCATGTTTATATCGGTCCGTTTTCTTCTTTGACTTTCAGTAATATGTATAGGGTTCAGGTATACAGGTTATTAGCCCATAGTACCCTAGACGGTTAGCAGGGCTGCTACTTTAAAGCGTACCGCCGCGCTTGATTTGTTCTCAGAGTTTCTTCTCCTACTGATCGTTCAAGAAGTATTTCCACTTCCAAGGCCGCCGAGTGCCTCTTCTAGCTACAGCCAGGTGTGTGGTTATCCCGCCATGATCGGTCATGCATTTTAGAGGTGACTTAAACCCCAAGGTCGATGAGGCCTCATCTAGTCAGTTACCCAACTAGGTTTAATGGTTATCCCGCCATTTACTCGGTCGTCATATCCTCGTCAGTTATCCAGCAGGGAGCACCGCGGCATGGTATACGCCATGCCGCCGCCATCCGGCGCGGGCAGGTGAGGTTGACATTTGGGCCGGAAAAGGTGTTATAATCCGTTCTCCCCTTGCTCTCCCTTGCGCATGTTGTTTAGTTTACCTTAATTTTCTCGCTGCTAAGTTGAAAAATGGTATGTGCAACACGAGACCAAAGTTATTTGCATCTAGGGTCTTTGAATCTCTCGCTGCACTCAGGATTCTAACTTAGAATCCTTCGCTTGCTCGGGATTTAAAAGCAACACTCGCAGCAAAAAGTTGCACAAATAACTATTTCTCAAACATGCTTGGAAAGAACTTTTTTCCGATTGAAACACAAGGACGGAAAGTGCCTCATTTTACTCCTAGGAGTAAAAAATCCTATGAAAACACTTTCCGTAAATGTCTATATTTTATTTAAAAATGATTTCTATTGCCTGTAAAATTGAATTAACCATGAAAAAATCCCATACACCCAATTATGCAATTGTATCATTTCCTCGCATTTATTGAGAAAATCATTATATATGCCTCGGCGGAAATGGGATTGTCTGATTCGTATTTTAGCAGGCCTCGCTGTTGCTCGGCACCTCCTCGTCCGGCAATCCCTTACTTTTCGCGCCTAGGCAATAATGTACTATTTGCCAAGAAGAAAAGAAAAACAAAGGAAAACATTTTGTTGTCAATACACCTCCACTAACGTAATAGAAAAATAATACAAAAGCTCTAAAGATCTTAACAAATGCCGTGCATATATATTTTGTAGTTGAATACACATATTATTTAGTCATTAACTGTATTGGTTAGTAATAAGCAGCATGTGTCGGCGCACACTTCGCTTAGCTGAAGACATGGATAGTCGTTTAGACCGATCGCTATTGGATATCGCCGCCGGTCTCATATTTCTCACTAAGCGATACAACTATGTATCGTCGTATCTCGCGTCTGCCACTTTAGATCGCTTTTAGTGTTCCATTGTCAACAAGGAAACCCTTATAGTTTTGCCATGTCAGTCTGTCCGTCTGTCCATCTGTCCGCCTGTCGCGGGTAATCTCAGAGACTCTTGGTCGTACAAAGCTGTAATTTAGCATAATTATACATTTAAATTACGCCGACAAAGTTGTAAAATAAAATAGTTATTTGTGCAACAAAAGCGCAAAGTTGGTTTTTGCTGCGAGTGTTGATTTTGAATCCCGAGCAAACGAAGGATTCTAGAATTTAATCACGAGCATAACGAATTAGAATCCTGAGTGCAGCGAGGGATTCAAAGACACGAGATACAAATAACTTTGGTCTCATGTTGCACATACAATTTTCAGCTCAGCAGCAGCGAGAAAATATAACCTTAAGAGGCCGTATACGATATTTTGCTGATTTCGCTGATTTACGTGATTTTACTGTTGAAATACTTTAACTACTTCTTCAAATTATAATGCGCAGCAAGGAAGATAATTTTATTTTTCAACGAATGTATGGGCTACTTTTTTGTTTTTATGTTGTATTTTTATTATGTGTAATTTTGATTAATCGTCCTAAAGCCGGCGACTGTTTTGTGAATTTTGCTGTGACGTCTAAAAGGTATGAAAAAATTACAATTTATTGCTGTGAAAGTCATCTAAAATATGTATGAATTTCTTTTTACCACATATACAATACAATATAATTATTTTGTGTAAAAAAATAATTAACTTTGTAAAACTTTATAGAAAATGGGCAAAGGATTGTTTTTGATTTCGGCTACTTTAAACTCTCGTTCATAAAATTCAAACAAGAGTTAAAATAACCTTCAGCTCAAAATCAATCCAATACCTACCTTAAAAAAACATCCAAAGAATGAAAAAACTATAGCAAAATAGTAGTCAAACTAGAAATAGTTTCGCCATGTCCGTCCGCCCGTCCACAGCCTAGCTCAAAGACTCTTAGTACTAGAAAGCTGTAATATTGCATGAATATGCATATTAGTCACGCCAACAAAGTGATAGAATAAAACATTGTTTTTTTTTATTGTACCTCCCTACACGTAAAGTGGGGTGTATTTTCTTCTCTCGTCTACCCTATAGTGTGTCATTGGATAGGTCTTTCAAAAATATTACGGATTTGTGATTAAAAAAAATCGATTAAGACCTCCGCTTATGAAATATTAAGCTTTAAACCACTAATTTTTGTTAGAGTCAAATGTCGTCGACCCCCTACAGCCAACTACAAATAATAAAAATCTGAAAATTAAATCTGAAAGTTAAATGAAAGCGCAATTAACGAATTTTAAAGGAAAACTTTCACGACTAACGGCCGAACCCTATATTCTAACCGCGGACATAGCCTTACTTCGGATTAAAATTTGACACATTTTGTATGGGCAAATATCAAATTTCAACCCGAAGTAAGCCTTATCTATCCGCGGTTTGAATATTGGGTTCGGCCGTAAGTAGACATCATTTTTACTTGAGATACAGGCGATTAAAGTGTTTATACCTACTAAAATCATCTAAGACGGCACAAAATGACTATAAATAGATTTATTTTTATTACTTGTTGATTTCTATGTTTGTAGTACGTAACGGCTTCGGGGCTCTGTATGGTCCGACATGCTCTTGCCCGGTTTAATGATTTTACATCTTATATTAACAAATATGATCAGAACCAGTACTACCAGGGCCTCTATTCATCAGTAAACGTATATTGTCTTTAACTCGGCCTCCATTACTGGCAAATATATCACAGATATCCTTGGGAGCTATCAAAACCTCGACAATACGGAAATACGTCAAAAACCATAAGGGTTTACCTTACCTTGTAGAATCTTAGCCCTTTCTACGGGTGATCCATAAGGACCATAAGTTTTGATAATCGGTATGAAACATCCCCATAACACGGTAGGTACAAGTTGTTCAACTGCCAACCCAGTATTGCCAACCGTCGCCGACCGTTGCGGGTTGATGTTGGTAGTATTGATTGGTTCCTTATCTCTCTCTTCCTTTGTCTGTGGTCAGTTGCCTTCCTGTTTATTTTTTGTATAAAATGTTCATGACCAATTTGTTTTCCTTTGTTAATTCCCATTTATTTATTTTAGAGTATTGTTCACTTGTCACTAATACACTAGTAAACTTCTTGGCGTGATTTTGCAAAATGTGGTTATAAAATTAGAAACCAGTTTTTTTAAATTTGGTGGTGTTTCTGTAGCTCTGCCTACCCCACTCTGGGAATGAAGGCGTGATGTTATGTATGTATGTTAATATTGTTTGTATATAAATTTCGTATTGTCTGTGTAGTCTGCTGTCTCATCGTTCGTGTGTCACTTTGGCGCCACTGAAAATCAGCGTCGCGGTTGATGCCGTGACTCCCGAGACACAATGCTGACTGTTGTCATTTTCGACATCGCAGGACCACTCATGGCAACGTTACGCTATATTTTTTTTCTTTTCAATTTGTTTTTTTTTTTGTTTATTGTGTAGTTTGTTGCCATTATTTTTTGTTATGTGTAATCTTTGAACTGTATTTTTTTTCTTGTGATCGTCGAAAAAGTGTTTCTATTTCTATTTCTAATTATATAATGATATTCTTTTAATGAGAACTATACGAGAGTTATTTGACATTATTCCTTTAAAGTTATGTAAAAATATTAAAAATAAGCTAAGGAACAAAAATACTAATTTGCGGCAGGAATTTTGCTTCAGAGCCTTCTAATTCACAAGAGTGCTGGTCTTCGACCAAATTTCAGAACTGATAACCGCTTCTCTGCTATGTAGCCCATATTTTCGACCTACTAAACTTTTCATTCAGTAATGTACAAAAACAACTATATAAAAATCAAGAGTCATGATAATGACTTAGGGAAGGTACAAAAGGCCTTCAATAGTAAAAATATTTTTAAAAGGGTTAAATTAAACAGGTGAATGACGTTATTAAGTTTTTGCAAACACAGAAAGTGTGCATATTCCAATAAAAGTATAACGATTTACTTATCTCCCATTTTTATACCGATTATCAAAATACTGCAAGCTACAGCGATAGTCACGCAATTAAAAAAAGTACACTGGGTTAGCTTTTTAAGTTACTCAAGTTATTGCTTTGTCACATTAGCTTTAATTTTGATCTGCTGCACTAATCATAAAACGACAAGGTCTAAAAGTGTGTGGCCTACTGTACATAGGTGACCATAGATACTATCAGTCTTAAATAATAACATGTATACCACTTGTATTTTTATATAACATTCGTTTTATATCTTTAACCTGAAGAGGCTTTTAATTGCGTTTCAAAAACACTACCAATTATTCTAAAAGTGAGATTTCCACTTTACGGTGTGTGGTTGGGTGGAACTCAACTGATTTAACGAATAGAAAAATTCAACTTGGCTGCATGATCTTAAATTAAATGAACGATAAATGCCCGAGTACACATTCAATGTTAACCCAGGCCTCTTTAAAGAAAATTCTAATAACCACTTATAATATCAACTAAATAGACTGTGGTATACGTCCGCGAGACATTGTAAGCGCCTCTGTAAACCTTTTTAATAACATGTAATAGATGTCCCGTACAGGACACTTGGCTTACCATATAAATGCGATGGTTGACCCGGCGAGGCTCTCAGCATAAATATTAGGCAAAGAACCACGAAAATGCGCGAGAATCGAGCAATAATAGACCTTGTGCCGATGATGGAGAAACTTTGACCTCGCCTGTATATTTGGTTCTTTGGAAGTACCCGAGGGCTTTGTGGTAATCTTCGCTATCAAATGAAGAGTTAATTTTAACCTAAATGGATTTCATCAGTTTTTATCGTGAACTATTGTGAAGGTAATATACCATCGTTACTGGTTATTCATTGTGTAATTTTATAGCAACTCTTCGATGAACTGGCGTTCTTAACTAGCACTGCGGAGCAATGTTTGACCTTTAGAGCAGAAAATGTGAGCCCCGCCAAGCGGGGCACAAAGTCACGAATATGCCTTCTCCAAGCCCAATGCATAAAATTAAACCTATGCGTTGTTTGATCGTTTTTTTTTGTCCAAATCCTTTCAGGCTGAACTTTCAGGATTTAATAAATATCTGTTGTTTAGATAAGTTAGGTGAGGTTAGTTTTATAAAAAAAAAACGAATATAAAAAGAATAGTGTAGAATCCCAGCCCAGTGAAATATGCCACTCGATATAGACCCGTGCCTTCTACATAGGAAGGTACGAATTTTTGGCGGAGTAAAATGCTAAATAAAAAATCGGGCAAGAGCATATCGGACCATGCTCAGTGTAGGGTTCCGAAGCCGTTAAGTACTACAAACATAAAAATCAACAAACAATAACTAATTTTCAATTTAAAGTCATTTGGTGCCGTCTTAGATGAGTTTAGTAGGTATAAACACTTTAATCGCCTGTATCTCAAGAACCAATGATGTCTACTTAGTCCTCATAGTTTTCCTTATATTATATATATAAAATTCGTTATATGCTCTTTCATTTAAGTTTTTTTCTGATTTTTTGTATTTTTTAGTTTTGGTTGCGGGGGACACTTGACTCTAACAAAAATTAGCGCTTTAAAGCTTAACATTTCATAAACAAATAACTTAATCAAAAAATTGTTTTCACAAACCAATAATATTTTTGACGGACACCCCACACTATGGGGTACACGAGAAAAAATATACATCCCCACGTTGAGTGTAGAGGAAGTACCCTAAAAAAATTTTTTTTTTACAACTTTATTGACGTGACTAATATGCATATTCATGCCAAATTACAGCTTTCTAGTACTAAGAGTCTCTGAGCTAGGCTGCGGATGTACGGACGGACGGACATGGCGAAACTATAAGTGTTCCTAATTTGACTACGGAACCCTAAAAAGGTTTAATAAAAGAAAGGCTTCAATAAATGTAAGAAAACGTAAAATAACGCCTAGTAGTAAAATTTTAAGATTGTAAGGTTGACCGGTAGATAATTTTTGCAGCATTACGTCTTTTGTACACTAATTAAATTTTGTGGAATAAAGTAAGTATTCAAATAAATAAATAAATCAAAAGATTTTTTAACTTAACCTATTAAAAAATTCGGGACTTTTCTTTACTGCTAGGAGGGATCAAACTGGCACTTTTTTCCTGCTAGGAGGGATCAAAGTGGCACTTTTCAGTTCAAGGACATTTTGTTGCCTGATAAATTTGATAATTTCAGCATTTTTAGAGAGTGTAAATAATTAAATTTGTTTCATCACTAAGATCTTTTATTTT
The DNA here is from genome assembly GCA_949316455.1 of Acleris holmiana. Classification (NCBI taxonomy): domain Eukaryota; kingdom Metazoa; phylum Arthropoda; class Insecta; order Lepidoptera; family Tortricidae; genus Acleris; species Acleris holmiana. The sequence continues at coordinate 5,640,779 of OX438771.1, read as the reverse complement.
CCTCATAGGTGATGTGAAAAGCAATAACAATGTGTTACACGGTAGCAAAATGACATACGGAACGTTTTCAAAAAAAAATACATAGTTAAGAGCTTTAATAAAAACAAAACTTAATTGATTCCTTTGTGTAACGAGAGTTACCCATATAGTTACTAACTTTCGTTACAGAAAGGACGCGATCGTGATTTTGTTTTCATTACGCCTTCAACTATTTTTTTTTTGAAAACAACCCGTATATCTGCCCTCACTACGCTCAGGATTCAATGTACGCCCTCTCTGTAAAAATGTCATTTTGCTCCCTCGTGACACAAATAACTATGTTTTTAAGGAACAATTTTAAGACAATAATTTTTGACACAAAATTGTTGGTAGTCTTTTTAATCCACGATGATGCCCCCTGGAACTTATAATAGACGTTGTAAAATTGCGTCAATGTTCCTACGTAGAATTAACTAGAGCAGTGGGATAGATTAGATTATAGTATAAAGAACTAACTAATTCATGTAATCCAGGATTTACATCAGTTTGCAACTCTAGAACGGAAAGACTACCCCGGCACGGCTCTTGTAAGAATAAGAAGCCTTTCAATTTCCAACTTAGGTAATATAACTCGCTCGTATTAAAAAGTCTTACCGCCGTACGAAGAGGCGTTTTAGAGACAATGGAATAGTTCCTTTTTAAAATCATCACTAACCGCATTTAGAGTAAGTTAAGAGGCCGTATACGACAGTTATGCTTATTTTCGTGATTTTACAGTTTAAATACAGCTTTTCTATAAGTTTTAATGCACATCATGATATATCATTTCAGTTATGATCGAATAAATGAGTTACGAATGAATGAGCTACTTTTTTATCTTTGTCAAGAATTTAAATTCGGGATTTAGGTTATTTTAAAACATTATATATTGCTATTTAATTTTTAATTTTTTGATGTTTTTTTAAGGTAATGGATTGATTTTGAACTGAGGTTTATTACTGTTCTTTTAATTTTATGAACGAGTGTTTTAAGAAGCCGAAATTTAAAACTATTTTTTGACCATTTTCTATAAAATTTTACCAAGTTCATATTTTTTTTACCCAAAAAAATATATAAGGTAGTAAAAAGTAATTCATATATTTTTTAGACAACTTTTACAGCAATAAATTGCTATTTTTTCATACCTTTAAGACGTCATAACGATTCGTGAATATGCGATATTCTAAACCTCTTACAGCAAAGCTCACGAAATAGTCGCCGGTTTCAGGTCGATTAATCAAAATTAAATAAGAAAAACAAAAAAGTATTTCATACATTCGTTGAAAATTAAAATTATCTTTCGTTTTGTGCATTAAAATTTGTAGAAGTAAAGTATTTCAACAGTAAAATCACTTCCGTAAAATCACGAAAATCAGCGAAATCGGCCAAAATTTTGTGTACGGTCTCTTAATGACGATTCAAAAGCGGGCAAAGGCTTGTCGGACCGTGCTCAGTGTGGGGCTCCGAAGCCGTTCAGTACTACAAACATAAAAATGAACAAGTAATAACTAATTTTATATTTAAAGTCAATTGGTGCCGTCTTAGATGATTTTAGTGGGTATAAACACTTGAATCGCCTGTATCTCAAGAACCAATGATGTCTACTTAGTCGTGATAGTTTTCCTTTAAAATTGGTTATATGTTCTTTCATTTATTTATTTTTTCAGATTTTTAATATTTGTAGATTTGGCTGTAGGGGGGGGACACTTGAGTGTAACAAAAATTAGCGCTTTAAAGCTTAATATTTCATAAACGGATTACTTATACGAAAAACTGTTTTCACAAACCTATAATATTTGAAAGACCTATCCAACGACACCCCACACTATAGGTTAGAAGAGAAAAATAAATAAATCCCCACGTTAAGAGTAGAGGAGGTAACGTAAGACATCATTGGTTCTTGAGATACAAGCGATTAAAGTGTTTATACCTACTAAAATCATCTAAGACGGCACCAATTGACTTTAAATAGAAAATTAGTTGTTACTTGTTGATTTTATGTTTGTAGTACTTAACGGCTTCGGAAACCTACAACTGAGCATGGTCCGACATGCTCTTGCCCGGTTTTTAGAGTTCCGTTGTCGGTTCAGCCGATAACCACCGGTCGAACTTGAAGGTGTAATTAACAAATTATGAAACAGAGTAAGTGGTCTTAAAAAGTATTTCTGTGGTGCTAGACAAGTTGCATTCGACAATCGTTAGCGATTATGTTTCGATTGATAAATGTATGGAATTGACGTAACCCACCGAGATAGTAACGTGACACTTACGTCAATTCCATATTATTTTACAATCGGAACATAACCGCTAACGATTGTCGAATGCAACTTGTCTAGCACCACAGCTGATACGGGTAAGACTCGACATGCTCTTGCCCGGTTTTTAGAGTTCCGTTGTCGGTTTGACCGATAACCACCGGTCGGACTTGAAGGTGTAATTAACAAATTATGAAACAGAGTAAGTGGTCTTAAAAAGTATTTCTGTGGTGCTAGACAAGTTGCATTCGACAATCGTTAGCAATTATGTTTTGATTGATAATTGTATGGAATTGACGTAACCCACCGAGATAGTAACGTGACACTTACGTCAATTCCATATATTTTTCAATCGGAACATAATCGCTAACGATTGTCGAACGCAACTTGTCTAGCACCACAGCTGATGCGGGTAAGACTCGTGTAAGAGCGTTGGAGAGCGAGTGAGAGAGAAAACCCGAAGGTTGTTTTTATGTGTTTGCTGTTGCCCGCGAGTCCGTCCGTGCAGCCGTTCTAGCGTGATTGAGTAACAAACATTAATCGATCCCACTTTTAGCATTTAAATAAGATTAAACTCTAATAATTTCTATAATCTTTATGTATTAATTCAGTTATCATAGTACGTACCCTAAACGGGTCTCTATCGTTTGACCGAATTACATATGCAATAATTTCACTTGCACAAATTTCATATGACATAATTTTATATGCCATAACCATAATGTGCCATAATATTCATTTGCCATAAAGGCATTTTTTCTGAAACCGTGAACTATTTAGAATTGTAATAAAACAAACCTAACCTAACCTATTGGGCTCTATACGATGGCATGTTAAAATTACCTGACAGGTTTACGAATTCAGAAAAAACGCCTTTATGGCAAATGAAATTATGGTATGTGATATTAGGGAAAATTAAGGTTATTGCCAGTGACCACTATGGCAAACGAAATTAGTGCAAATGAAATTATGAAAAATGAACGGATACCACCCTAACTAAACAGGTAGTATTATTTTCGATATTTTCCTGGTTTCAAGGTGGAACCAGGGGATACTTTAACCAAAGCAAGGGATTTGTTTGTTTATATGTATGAGTAAATACTACTTTGAGTTTTTGTTCCAAGTCAAAGCGTTGATGTGAAAATAATCTTTACGAACTTCCGCATTCGATCTCCTTAAACAACCCAAGAACCCTTAGATGAAAGCATCCTTATACCCTTTTACAGTCCCTACTACGGTAAAGTGAGGCATTTTCTGAGTAGGTTTATGAGAGTTCAATTCCAATTGATACGATACAGGATTAATCAAAGTCAAGATGGCAATCGTCAGTCAGTCGCGAGGCCTGTGAACAGTTCAAAATCTAGTCAAACTAAACGTTTAACAAGAACATTAATTATTTTATGACTAAAGAACGACAAAAACAGAATTTTAAACGACCAAGTACCTAAGTTTAGCCGCATCGTTCCTAAACCTAAGAGCCAATCACCATTAAGAGGCAGACATCTCTAAAAATAGCTTTCAAATGAAACCGCCTCAGCGCCGCAGCACGATAACCTACGTCAAGAAGAATAATTGCCGAATAAAACACGTCGGCGTCACAAAAGGGCCTGATCTCCGAGCGGGATCCGCAGCTGAATGCTAAGGAGGCTGCGACAATATATCTAATTGTCCTCCGGCGCGGCACAATCTGTAGAACGCGATGCGAAAATCAATAAGCACGTCTTCGAGATGACATCCACGGTTTAGCAGGCCGTGGGCCGGAGAGTTTTATGTAATGTAAGGGTTTGTTGACAGTGGGTGGACCGCAACCTTATCAGGCGCTATCGCCGCACGCCGAGTCCGCGCGGCGCTGCCGCACCACGCCCTCGGGAGGCTGCGTGGACCGCCGCGCTGCCTCCGGGTGCTAATCTGCTGACTTAAAGTAGGCTGGGAAGCGTTATGCAATGACTTACCCGCGTGAGCGAGGTCCCAGTCGGGGCGCCATTTAACGCGTGGTGGTGGCGCGGAGCGAGGAAAACGCGCGAGACCGAGCGCGGCGACGGGCGGCGCGCGACTGACGTTACGCGGCGAGGCGCGTGCGTGCGTCCACCGCGCGCCTGCGCGCTTCCGCCCGCTATTTGTTTTGCTCTGCGACTTTAACGTGGCCGCACTCGCGCCCTAATGTGCGAAGGACTTCTACTTAGGATATTAGCTGGGTGCAGACGCGGGTCGTAAAAGCTGCAACAAAATTGTCGGAATTGAAATTTGTCGCCCGAGCACTTCGGTGTTAGATGCGACTTGCGAACAAGCGCGGCGAGGTAATAAAAACTAACTTCGCTCCGTGTCGTTTAATGGAAAATACGGGCATTTAGATCTAGATCCAAGAATTCATTTAGGGTGGACGAATCATTTTATTACTAAAGTTATTGCAGAAATTAAAACCGCCGTCAATCGTGCGTACAATACATCCGCCCGTACGTAAATTCGACAATCTTACCGGTAAAGGGTACTTTTGTTAAGTTAAAACACTTATAAACAAAAAATAGGGGACAATCAGCCAAGTCTTGCAACCTTGTAGTGTGGGAATGTTAGCTACGAAACTAGGTTCGATACTATTTTCCTACTCGACCGGTGAACGTTTGTCTGAAGTTTCGCTCCAGTTGCATAAATAATGTTCAAGCGCTCTCAGCGGGAATGTTTTTCCTTATTGGAGATCGAACCCGGGACAGCCATCTTCGTAGGCAGGGTCACTACCACTCGTTCACTACCTAGTATACTATTTTTATTCATATTCAATTAAACTTACTATCCATTTCGTATAAATCCCATGTGCATTAGGCATTTAAATCTTGGGCACTAGTCGAAACTGTACTATTCCGTAGGTGCCAAACCAACTTGTTCAACAAGGAGGTTCCAGCGTTTTACAAACTACGCTCATTAGCAAACGCTGGCGGGTAGTCAACGCCGCAGTATAACATATCGTATATTAGTACAGTTACCAGCAATAATAAATTATTCAACATTGCGCTCTAAACTATATCTGGGGGCCAAAACAAGATGTTATGCATCGGTGACGTCAGCGATTTTCAAAATGAGAGAAATGTAGGATTGATTTAAGCCGACTCTCCATAGTCCATACATTTTGTCAGTTTACGACAATCGTGTTGTTAAATCCTCCAGCGGGGCTGGGCTATTGTGGCCGTGGTACTTAATAGGCGTGGATAAACATGGATAAAACATCTGTCACTGTTTTACTAGTGCGAAAGTAACAGACCCACATGACCATATACACTCGTATCTGCGAAAACCTATAATTGGATTTACGAGTCCTATGTTTATGTTTAAATAAATAAATGTATTTTATTAGCTTTTTTATGTTAATGAGAAGGCACACGAGCACTCGGGCCACCTGATGGTAAGTGGAATCTGAGAACCAACATTTGAATTCTCAAGACTATAATGCTAAGACCTCAAATGCGTTACCAACCCTCAAGACTAAGCTATGCTAGTAATTTCACCGGTTGTCTTGTCCCCGCACCGGAACACAGCAATGCGTTCGCACTGCTGCTTGGCGGGTGGTTAATAATAAGATTAATAATAAAATGATGGTGGTACCGATCCGGACGGACCCTGCACAGGGTCCTACCATCACTAAAAGCTGTTGGTTTTCCTTTGAATAAATAAATTTGACGACACATTCGAAGTTCGAAACTAGCGGGGTAAGGGCAGATATTTGTATCATGAATGTGTGTGTGTGTTCCTGAGATTTTCTTGTTTTTTATGTATTTCGCCTATATAAGTAAGTTTATCGTTGTATGTACCCATATTTCACGTCTAGAGTTTAGTTTGGGTCTACGTCGATTTGTGAGAGATTGTCGCTGATATTTATTTTTGTTACCCTTCATCTGGCATAACTGTTTTTGGCATAATCATCACTTGGCATAATCATCACTTCGCATAATCATTATTTGGCACACAGTTTTTTTTTTCAGAAACCGTATACTTTTCAGGATTATTTAAAATAGCATTTCATAGAGCCCATTAGGTTCGGTTAGGTTTATTTTATAACAATCCTGAAAAGTATACGGTTTCTGAAAAAAAAAAACTGTATGCCAAATGATGATTATGCCAAGTGATGATTATGCCAAAAAATGTTATGCCAGATGAATGTAAACCATTTATTTTATTTATTTTTTAACCCAATCTTGGATGATGTATTATTGCTGCTGCCTGTACCAGGCCTGGCGCACTCCGCACTTAAGACGCGAAGTTACAAGAACATCGGCTTACATTTCTTGGTGTGACTATTGTAAGAGCTGGGTTGGGTTGCATGCAAATACAAATTATGCGATAGAAAGGGAAACACACCTAACCCTAACTTATATTTAATTAGGGGATAACCTCACACCAATTGACCTAGTCCCAAACTATGCTCTTGGCTTGTTCTATGGGTATAGGCAACGATATAAATACTTACCTACATAGAAACATAAATCCTACTAATATCCTATTAGGTACCTTGCAATAATTAATAATATAAATGTGAAAGTTTGGATGGATAGATAGATGTTAGTTACTCAATCACGCCTGAACTGTTGTACGGTTCTAGATGAAATTTGGCGCACAGATAGATCTGGAATCTGGAGCACATAGGATATTTTTTATCTCGAAAAATATTGACTGTTCCTTAGGGAACAGCGATAAACAACTTCTGCGTGGACGCAGTTGCCGGTAAACGTTACTTATATACATAGAAAACATAATATCTAACACTCAAACAAATACCTCGCGCACATCACACAAATATTTTCCCATACCGGGAATCGAACCTGGGACCGCTTGCTTCGTATTCAGTCACAAACAACTAGCTAACGCCATTTGTTAGGAAAAGCCCCTATTGTACTTGTATACGGGATGATACTTGGGGCGAGTTGTTTGATTAGTAGTTGGGCGTTTTCCAAAAAAAGTGTACATCGTTAAGGACAAAAGTTAAGAAAATTTAACTTTTAACATTTCGTCACGAAAATTAGCCATAAATTCACATACGTTAATTTTCGTGACGAAATGGAAAAGTTAAATTTTCTTAACTTTTGTCTTTAACGATGTACACTTTTTTTGGAAAACGCCCAGTTAAACTAACTAATTGTTAGAAATCGTAACTAATGGTTAAATCTCAAGGGAAAGTGAAAGCATTTTTGGTATTTAGACAATACTTGCCTCCGATTCCCGAGTACCTTGTTATTTTTTGCTTTAAAGTCAGTTATTTTCTATTCTAATATAGAGGCCTTAACTCCTAGGAATAGATTACCCTTATAGTTTCCGATATCCCCATATAAACAGTAGTTCATCATCAAACAAAAGCAATATCGCACGGCTTGCATGGGTGCGTGCCTCGATCGTATGCGTCGCGAACCACCCCAAGCAACAGGGCGGACCAAGCCGATTTGAGGCGCCGTCGCACGCGTATTAAGTATCGAGCGATGGGTATGAACGTAAAAATGCCGTCACGCAAATGTCATACATGGACCACCCAGCACCCGAGCGGTAATAGATAACAGAAACTCTTAAACGTCGGACGACACTTTGGCCTAGTTGGGAGTGACCCTGCCTTCGAAGCCAGCGGTCCTGTGTGATGAGCACGAATATTTGTTCCTAAGTCTTGGATGTTTTCTATATATTGAATTATGTATTTCTCTATATATGTATGTTTATCGTTTTCTAGTACCCACAGTACAAGCCGGTAGTTAGTTTGGGACTAGGTCAATTTGAGTCAGATTGTCCCGTGATATTATTATTGTCCCGTGATATTATTATTATAATTAAAGGGCCAGAGATGGCCTACTGTTATATTTATACTATGATAATACCACACAGCCGATCTGTGCCAGATAACGCCGACTCCCTACATCCACGGTGGGGGTGCGAGGCGGGGTACACCGAGATAGTGACAGCTGATAATTTGGTATACATTACAAAGTCGACGAGATGCTATCATAAGCTTTGTATAAGGTACGCAATGTACTTCAAAGTGTCACCTGTCGCTTTTCCTTAGTAATTTAGGTAATGTCTATTAAGGCTATATAATAGGGATCATATTTACAATTGAAATAGGGCAGAACTACACTTATCAAAAATGTTTTAGGATCATTGCAAAGTATCAAAATATGTAGGGATATTTTTGATCGCTAAACAATTTTGATTTGTGTAGGTATTGTTTAATTTATTTAGTTCGTAGTCTTACCAAATCCTAGAGGTTAATTTTTAAAGTGATGCTTATATATAATACAGATCAAAGACGCTTTTAACATGGAACAACCAAGGAGGAACCGATCAAAACAATATTCAAATATAATATAATAATGATAAGTGAGTAAACCGTTCCGTATCCGTTTTAATATTAATAAATATATATGACGACACGGTGGCCTAGTTGGCAGTGACCCTGCCTCCAAAGCCAGCGGTCCTGGGTTCAAATCCCGGTAAGGGCAGATATTTGTGTGATGAGCGCGAACATTTGTTCCTGAGTCTTGGATGTTTTCTATGTATTTAAGTATTTATTACTCTATATAAGTATGTTTATCGTTGTCTAGTACCCATAGTACAAGCCTAGAGCTTAGTTTGGGACTAGGTCAATTTGTGTGAGATTGTCCCCTGATATTTATTTATTATTTTATTATTTATATAAAAAATATACGTAAAATATGTATTGCTTTAAATATGTAATCTGATTCTTTTGGACTTAAATCTTAATTTTTACCGACTTTATTTCGCCATATTACTCCAATTACGCACATAAATTACTTGAACCGAAAATTTATCCTTTGATTTGCTATGCGTCTCGTAGCACCCGAAAACCCGTAGCTACGCGTCGCTACGGCGTAGTGGCAACATGTGGGACTTTCTTTTCTATAATTAAAAACATGCATTCGATTCCCAGAGCCTTCTTGTACTCAGTAAATGTTATCAAAACTTATTAAAAACCGGGCAAGAGCATGTCAGACAATGCTCAATGTAGGGTTCCGAAGCCGTTAAGTACTACAAACATAAAAATCAACAAGTAATAACTAATTTTCTATTTAAAATCAATTAGTGCCGTCTTAGATGATTTTAGTAGGTATAAACACTTTAATCGCCTGTTTCTTAAGAACCAATGGTGTCTTCCTAGTCTTGAGTAGTTTTGGCTGTGGGGGGGAGGGGGACACTGGAGTCTAACAAAAATTAGCGCTTTAAAGCTTAATGTTTCTCGAAAACTGTTGACACAAACCCGTAATATTTTTGATAGACCTACCCAACGACACCTCACACTATAGGGTAGACGAGAAAAAAAAAACTTTCTCAATTTTCGTGTAGGGGAGGTTCCCTAAAAATAACATTTTTTTACATTTTATTGTACCACTTTTTTAGCGTGACTAATATGCATATTCATGCTAAATTGCAGCTTTCTAGTACTAAGAGTCTCTGCGCTAGGCTGCAGACGGACGGACGGACGCACGGACATGGCGAAACGATAAGGGTTCCTAGTTTGACTACGAAAACCTAAAAAAAGGCTAAGTAAGTAGGTAAAAGCATATAATGCACAGTTTTTTTATGATTCTGAAATTGATCTTGGATTGGATCCATTATAGTTTTGCCATGCTCTGTCTGGATATCTTTTTTTTTTCCCAGAAAGTATCAAAGCCACTAAGACCATTTATGAATCTTATCGCCTTACAATAAGGCTCACTAGTGGTCAGTCAGTTTGCACACCGTATTTATACCGCGCACTAGTACCAATGAAATACATAAGTACACTCCACGTACTTTTTTCCGCGTCTGGGAGGAACTTGTTATAAGTTTTCCCTCGGCATCCATTAAAATTTCCGGGGAAAATTGATTCTTTGTTCCTTTAGGGTATCTCTTTTTCCCTAGACCGAGCACAATAACCAGACGTGGGCGGCAAACGTCAGATTTTGCACAAATTCGGAGAGGGTTGAATTTATAATGGGGTCCTTACTGAACCCTATTAACCTTTTCAACGCCTTACGTCAAATACAAATGCGTCACACAGACGCCAAACATGTATTAAAAGTTATGCAAAATTTAACTTAATCCATACGAAATAACGTCTTTTTTAAACTGTACGTGGCGTTGTAGGCACGACAGCTCATGACTACTTTAGTCGTCATTGTTGTTCAAAGGGTTAAGCTTAAGTGTTCAAGGAGCCGAAAGGAAAGTCGGAAGGAAACCCTCTATTCTATTCGGTAAAACCATACTGCATTGACGTATTATTGTCAACGTTACTATAACTCTTATTTCCCTACTTGACAGTAATGGCGGCCGAGTTAACCCCTCGAATGCTTAGACACGGATCCGTGCTCAAAATTTGGATGCCTTTAAGTATTTTTTAAGCTTAATTTTATGGACTACTAGCGACCCGCCAGTGGCTTCGCCCACTGCAATATTTTTTTCTTGACAATTTTATATTTTATTTTCGTAAAAAAATGTTGAATAAAAAGTATCCTATGTTACTTCTAGTACCTGCCAGAATATGTGTACAAAGTTTCATGATGATTCGTCAAGTAGTTTTTGCGTGAAAGCGTAACAAACATCCACGCTTTCACATTTATAATATTAGTAAGGATATCGAATTCAGAAGAGGCTACAACTTAGTACTTTTTTGAACTCTCGAATACTACGGGTTAAAAAAAATACGACAACACGTCAAAGGCAACATGGTTTTACCCTCAGTAGAATAGAGGCTGTAATTCTGTACCTTATTACATGTCATCGTATTGACGACGTTTCGATAGCTCTTATTTAAATGATAATAATAATGGCGGCCAAATTAAACGATACCGCAATACGTCACGTCTAGTTGAATCGAGGCCCTGTACGAGTATGTATGTATGGGACATGTATAAATAAAAAAATATATATAAATAAAACACAGGACAATGTCACACAAATTGACCTAGTCCCAAACTAAGCTCTAGGCTTGTACTACGGGTACTAGACAACGATAAACTTACTTATAAGTATAGAGAAATACATACCTACTTAAATAAATAGAAAACATCCAAGACTCAGGAACAAATACTCGTACTCATCACACAAATATCTGCCCTTACCGGGAAATTAGTTATGTATGAATAGTAGATCCTTGTTCTCTTGTAGAACCTAAACAGATGGCCGACCACGACAAATAACCCAAAATTTGATTTCGGCATCAGCCGTACACTAACATGATAATTGTCAGTATACCCATACTAGTACCATATCATAGTAGTAGTCTGAAACTATATGACATACGAAAATCTGATCTTAGGAACCATATCATCGATTTTAGTGACGAAAAAATCTGCATTCATAGATTTATAAAAAAAACCTGTACTCAGCCCGGAAATCAAACACAAAAATTTAAAAAAAAGGACTATTTCCATATAGATATCGATCTAATCAAAATTTCGATACAATCAGCACACGTGGCAGACGTTATTTATAGCGATAATTATACCCTAAGAAACATCAAGGACCTCGTCTGCCACCATGGTGGCGCTTCGTTGTCAATTGACAGCGTTTCAATTTTGTTTGTTAAATAAAGGTGTGCTATATTATTATGTGCACATTTCTGCCTCTGGGGCTGATGATCACAGTCATCCTGTAACAACAATAAATCGAAGAGGCAGACATCCTACACGTTAAAAACGATATAGCCTTTGAAATGTTTTCATATTGCCATTGCTAATAATGGCGGCCGAGTCTTAAACGATTCTAAAACACGACAAATGCGATATCGTTATAACGCACTAGATTAGAAGCCCAGGGCTTTGACTGTTGTAGTATTCAATTTTTTCAGTTTTTTTCTGATTTAAAAAATGGTATATGAAGTGCACACTTGGCAGACTTGAATTGTTTGTTAAAATTCAATGAGAAGGACCACAGGAAAATAGTCTGCCAGCATGTTTCGTCTGCGTTGTGCATTGACAGCTCTTCCAAAAAGGTAAAAAAAATTGTGCTATATTAAGCGCACATGTTTGCCTCTTGGACTGATGTTTGGATTTTTTATAAAAACCAAGACAATCGATGAGGCAGACGTTCAGGCCTCTGATATTGCAAAGGCAGACGAACTGTTTTTTTTTATCCCGATTCTCGCGCCAATCTACAAGTACAAAATTCTACGTCTACTGAATATTATCGAAAATAATTAACATAATCTATAGGAACGATTTTCAAAGCGCGTCAGAAATATTTTGGTTCTGTCTGTTAACTGCGTCGCCGTAGGTATAAAATACCTCCATAGTTCCTTTCGTAGTGTCAGTTGTACAGCTAAAAATCAGTGAGCAAAGTGTCTGCCCTGTTTTTTCGTGTCCAGGGAGTCATAATGAATCGAATGGGCGCAATGAGAACCGTGTACAAATGTTAGTAGAGCTTTTTTTTAAACATTTTTATAACTCCGTCCCATGATAATGCAGAGCCCTGAATATCTGCCTCTTCGATTTCCTTCGTTTCCAAGATGATTGTGACCATGAACCCCAGAGGTATACATGTGCAAATGATTTAATACTTACCCCACTTTTTTTAAGCAAGTTTAATCAGCTGTAACGCGAAAACGCAGTGACATAGGACCTTAATTGATTGGGCCAAATCAAATCGTACTGATTTAAACTGCAATCCACCTCGATGTGATACTCGTGCAAATCATGTACCGAAATGCTCGCCAGCTCTTTAACTATAAGCAGAACCTAGAAAAAATGCTTTACGCTCGCTATGTTCTATAACAACTACCTACTCAATATCTTCCTCGCTCGCGTACTATATATTATGATGATTTTATACTCTAACTCGTATTGCCCAAAGGATAAAGGTTGACTGTAGTGGGTTTCAGGTTTTGTCACGATTTCTCTTCAAGAAAAAGCTCATGCCCCTAACATGGGCATATAAACTAGATAAACTGTAAAAAAGCGAATCCAACGTAATTTGTAAACTACGGTCACGTAGGGGTCCGGGCGATCAAGTCACGTATCGCGAGAGTTGCGTAAATATACGTACTAATACGTAGCCATACGAACCCGTGCGCAAAGCAAAAGAGACCTTGTGACGATGACGATTACAATTTTCTCATATTAATTTTGAATATGAAGGAAATCACAAGTGATATGAATGAAGAACGTTACGCCTATTATCCTTTAAGGTTTCCTTTGGTTTTAGTTGTTTGAAAGGAAAAACATAGACTACAATCCTTCGTGAGAGGAGGGTATTAGGGCGATGTTGTACCCAGTTTACGTAAAAGCTTAGAATAATTGTGGGCTAACGAAATTCCAATTTACTAATACGTACCTCCCTAATTGGGTAGTTTTTAGAAGTTTTATCGGGTTGCTTTTAAACATTTTACAGATACCTACCGATCCCTCTCACTCAGCATTCTTAATAAATTCGAGAGAAAAAGACAGGGCGAATTTAACGGACAATTTCGATTAAGACTATGTTGAATGTTGCTATTTTTCGTTTTTTACCAGCACATTTATCTTACTTTAACTTTTTACCCCTTTTGGATAACTGTCAAAATATACGGAGTTGACACTTTTGTCTACTCCCTACATTTGGTCAGTTTCTAGTCATTATGTGTTACTAGAGGACGCCCGGCAGACAGAAAAAGAGGTGGACCGACGGTCTGGTCAAAGTGGCAGGAAGGTGCTGGAGGAAGGGCAGTGGACCGAGATGCGTGGCGCGCAATGCAGGATGCCTACACTCAGCATTGGTTATAAGCTGAAGAAGAAAAGAGAGAGAAGAGGGAGAACGCCTGCAACTTCGTACGCTTAGAATTAGTTTTCCTATTTTACCCTCAAGGGATAATTTTTAAAATCCCTTCTTAATGCACTCCTAGGATATCCAAGGAATACTTCCTCTGAATTTCAAATCCCTAGGTCCAGCAGTTTCGGCTGTGCATTGATAGATCAGCCAGTCAGTTCCATATATTATTATTATATTTAGAAGTATTATAGGCATACTTACAACTCAATTGAGAGCCGGGGTAAGCATGAGATCTGGGGGTGAGGTACGTTAAAGGTCGACTATTATTTGACGCCGCGACGCCCTCTCCCTGCAATATCAACTACCCCGAATCTTAAAGTATATCTCCTTTGTTGCATATTATTGAAATCAATTCTGCCTTTTCAGCGTGAGAAGTAACAAACATACTTACTCACATACAAACTTTTGCATTTATAATATTTATCTGTTATGTTGCGGCCACATAAAGGAGCGGCTGAGAACATTTGCGTGTAATGAGCATTCGGGGTCGAAGATTCAATTATTTCACGCAAATGCTCTCAGTGGGGACGCTAAACTATACTTAATGTAAAAAATAACGTTTTTCTCCCCTTAAACGATGTCCGATTTTTAAGATTTTTCAAGATGTTGTAGATATTATGAAAAACTAGGTCTATTCGTTTTCCTTTTCAAGAAAATATATATCGGAGAGAAAGAAATTAAAAAAAAAACAAAAACGTTCAAAACTAGTTGTTTAAAAATCGTGAAAATCGGATTAGATTTAGGGGGCCCGGAGCTAAAGTACCTATCGATTGTTTTTTGACAGCTACGCGATTTAAGCTTTGTTTCACAATCCTCTTACGGCCGAACCCCATATTTAAACCGCGGACAGATAGCCCTACTTCGGATTAAAATTTTGACACATTTTGTATGGGCAAAAGTCAAATTTCAACCCAAAGTAAGCCTTATCTATCCGCGGTTTGAATATAGGTTTAGGCCGTTATAGGTTAATTTGAAAAAGTGTTAATTTCTAAGGCCGATGGTAAACTAGGTATATCGAAAGCTACCATAGATTATATAAATGTGCGGCTACACATATAAAACAATAACGTGAAAAAAAAACAAAACAAAAGGCGATAGTGGATGACAACTATTTATAAAAATCGTACCAGTAGGCAGTATATTTTATGTATTTAAGACTTTTTTCACGGTTACTAAATTAATGAATACTTCAATTAATTTTATAATGGATGCGGAAATTTATATAAAGTCTTCATAAGGAAAAACTTATTTAAATCCGTAAAAATACACTTTTGTCAATTTAATGTTAACTGTCAGAAAACCGGTCTTTGAAAAAAAACTAATCGCGTGTCTCGAACGTTTTCAATTTATATTTCTGGCAATAAACAACTCATGTGTCATCTGAATATTCAAGTTGGCAACATTGGT
>OX438771.1:5592464-5625130 GCA_949316455.1 Acleris holmiana | reverse complement strand
GGACGATGTTCCAAATTTGAAACTCATAGATAACTTTATCATATTTGAGAAAATTAAGTTATATCCCACTTACCAACACGACCACACCACCACCGCAGATAACAAAATTTAATGTTGTAATCCTGGTCAAATCATTGCCAACGGCTTCTGAACGCATTATAGATGACTTATGATACGTGTTTAAATTAAGTAATTTAACGATGGCTCGGAACAACGACAGGCGCGCCACTTGACACTTCGCCCCATCTCCCGCCTCGGCCCACTTTCGATACGGTCGCAGCGAACGTCATGACCTATTTTCCGCTTTAGCTCTTTTTGGCTAAGTCCTCTTGTTTTGTTCTTTCTCCGCTGAATCCCTATTGTCAGAGGCTGAGTGTGACTAATCGCTATCGGTACCTGCCGTCAAACCACGTTAGAACCTTGTCACAATGACAGCGTCAAGTCATGAGAAAGCAATCGTGTGCAAAGTTTTTTGCGATAGGGAGGATATTCTACATTGGCTTAACAAAGTTGTTGGCTGGCAGGTCATCGTTAAGTATTTAGAACTAGTTTACCTACATTTAAGTCCTTGTCACATTAACGTCAAATAAGTGAAAATGATCAATTTTAATAACAAGGATATTTTCTGGATTCTTCCTGTAACCTTGGGGGAGGGAAGACGGCCGATTGAAAGATGTCCGGCTTTTACTTTATTTATTCTGTTTACTGTTTTACTGTACTCACTAGACATTGGCGAAAGCACTGCGGATTATTGGAAGAATAAATCACAGGACAATCTCACACAAATTGACCTAGTCCCAAACTAAGCTCTAGGCTTGTACTATGGGTACTAGACAACGATAAACTTACTTATATAGATAAACATATACTTTTACATAGAAAACATCCAAACCTCAGGAACAAATAGATACTCAGAAGAGTGAATTATTATTGTACAGTCTCACTGTACATTTTTCCGTTTACGTTGCGACCTACTTTGGGCCGCCCGATAGCATTCAATATAAGGTAACGTTTTAGGTAATAATTTAGTGCATAACTAACTAGCTTACAATACGCATCAACTATTAACTATTTTACTGTAACTTTTATTACGTCAATAAATTAACATAAAGTGATCAATCTTTCTCTGCACTCCAACAACTATCTACATAACTAAAACAGCAGTGTACAGTATCAACTGGACTGTACATTTTATGGTCCTTCGAACTAACACGGTATTTTGGACGTTTGTGTCTCTGTTGCGGTAGCGATCGGTTTACTGGCCTCCCACAAGCGGGTCTCACCAGTGAATTGAGAAGGCGCAATATCGTGATAGAGTGCAGGCGTGCTGAATACCTCCAACGACCATCCCACTCGGGCGCACGTGAGTAACAGTAGTGTCAAGTTGCAAACGTGAAGAAGGATTGGGAAGAAGACTCTACGACCCTGTGTCGTAAACCAACCAACTGAACAACTATCGACGGAACTACTGGGGAAAACTCTCCGAACTATATCTACTAATCAAACTTATAAGAAGACTTACCGTACAACATGAGCAAGCTTCAACAACAACAAGAAAACTTTGAAAGCATCAAAAATTTTTGTGCCAACTACAAAAAGGACGGCGCGTCTAGAAAAACTCCAGATTATCTAAATAGCCGGCTGACAACTCTCGATGCCCTTTGGGCGGATTTTGAAAATCTTCATGTGGCTCTCCACAAGGAGGTTGAAGATAAGAGCATCAACTACTTTACAGAAGAGATATACGAGAAAACAAAAATGATGTATGAGTCAACTAAATCTCATATACTGGGCTTACTGCATAAACTACCCGAACAAAATAGCTCCGTAAAATTTGATTTGACGGGATTGTTGGACGCCACAGTCACAACTGAACTAGGCGACGATGTTCAACTTTTACTTGGCAAACAAGAGTGCAACTTCAAAGCTCTAGATCGTGCAATGTCAAAAATAACTATTCTGGCCACAAACGAAAAATGGGAGTTAGAAGACAATCTCAACATCTTAAAGCTGAAATGGGAACCTATTGACACGCTCCATTGGGAAATAGATGGATTACTTAAAGGCTCTTATGAAAAATATTACACCATGTTCGTTAACATCGAAAGTAAATACGATAAAATGCGTAGACAACTTAGCAGCAAGATTTGGTCAACTATACACTACCAGCAAGCTGCGCCGAGAATGCAGATTCCAGAATTTTCAGGAAATTATAAGCAATGGATTTCTTTCAAAGATCTTTTCATAGAGGTTATTCACAACAATCCAACTATCAACAAGGCTCAAAAGATGCAGCATCTCAAAACCAAGCTGACAGGAGAGGCAGAACGATTGGTCCAACATTTGACCATAAGCGCCGAAAACTACAACGCATGCTTGGACATACTTAACCAACGCTACGATAATCGACGCTTACAATTTATTTCCTTCATGAACACCATGCTGCAACAACCGAACATACAACAACCCGATGCCTACAACCTGAAGAAAATGCATGACGTAATAACTGAATGTTTGAGCGGACTGTCCAACATTGGGCTAGATACATCTACGTGGGGTCCGATCATTGTGTATTTAATGACACAAAAACTTGACTCAAACACTCACAACGAGTACGTGAAGGAACTTCATGACCACAGAGAGGTTCCGGTCTTGAACGATTTTTTGTTCTTCTTAGAAGGCAAATTCATGGCATACGAAACCATGAAACGCCCCAAAAAAGACGCCGTCATGCAGCAAAAACCAACTTTTGGTAAAACCTTTAACCAGGAATACGCAACAAAGAAAAACCATTTTAACTACAACAAGACGTTCCCGAAAACTCATCATACAACTTATGGCCAATGTCCTTTCTGCGACGGAAGTCACGTGTTGATGCAATGCCAGAAGTTCGTTGCCCTAGATGTGACCCAAAGAAACAACACAGTTGCGAAACTGCGGATTTGCAAAAACTGTTTATTTAGTCACGGCGACAAAGAATGCAAATCTAACAAAACGTGCAAGGAATGTAATATGAAACATCATTCATTATTGCACAATAACGCGTTGAAAATAGCACCGACTAATAACGCAAATAACAACTCAAGGCAACGACCGACGACTTCAACTCAACCTCAGGCTTCTAATCATCATTTAGCTACAAAAGAGATGGAAGTCCTTTTAACTACAGTTCAACTGAAGGTGCAGAAACTCGACGGTACTCTTGTCACTCTTCGAGCGCTACTGGATCAAGGCTCGCAAGTGAATTTGATTACTCAAAACGCAGCACAACTATTGGGTCTTCCTAGAAAGAAACTTACTGCTACAATATCTGGAATAGGAGAACTTTCCGGAAACTGTAAAGGAAAAATACAACTGACGTGCAAGTCTTTACACTCAGACTTTACGTTCAAAACGGAAGCGTTAATTTTGACAAAGCTAACAAACAACCTACCTAACACCACGTTCGAGAAGGCTAACTGGCCGCATCTAGAAAACTTGAAGCTGGCTGATGCAGATTTCAATGTGTCCCGTCCGGTCGACCTGCTGCTCGGGGCGGACGTCTACGCTGATATTATCATGGACGGGGTACTGAAAGGCGAAAACCAATCTCCAATTGCTCAACAAACCCACCTAGGGTGGATTCTTTGTGGAAAACTAATAACTCTCAACTGTCACGTAACTTTAATCAACATGAACGAACTAACTAAGTTTTGGGAAAATGAAGACATCGCCCAAAGCAGTGACGAAATCTCCAAGGACGAGCAATGCGAACAACATTATACCAACACAGTCAAACGAGATGAGGATGGAAAGTACATCGTAACAATGCCTTTATGCACAAATTTTGAAGAAAATCTTGGAAAATCGAAGCAAGTCGCCATCTCTCAGTTTTTACAACTTGAAAAAAGACTGGAAAGGCAGAAAAAGCTAGCACAAATGTATAAAGACTTCATGAACGAATACATTGAGCTACAACACATGAAGCCTTCAACATCGTCTTCAACCACTGAATGTTTTCTACCCCACCACGGCGTTCTCAGAGAAAACGCTACTACTACTAAGCTGAGAGTTGTTTTTAATGCCTCTCAAAAAACTTCTAGCGGCCACAGCTTGAACAGCCTACAAAAAAAAGGTCCTAACCTACAAAAGGACATCCAAGCTTTAATCCTTAAGTGGAGGTCTTATAAATACGCCTTCACCGCTGATATAGAGAAAATGTATCGGTGCATTTGGATTTCAGAAGATCAACAACCGCTCCAAAAGATTATATGGCGCAATTCACCATCCGATATGTTAAAAGAATATCAACTTTGCACCGTAACCTACGGAACTAAAAGCGCACCCTGGCTCGCGATGAGAACTCTCAAACAACTAGCAATGGATGATGAACCAAAATATCCAGAAGCGGCCAAAATACTGCAAAACGAGTTCTACGTCGATGACCTCATTAGCGGTCATAACTCAATCGAAGAAGCTCGACGTTTACAACAAGCACTGATAAACTTACTTCGCGGCGGTGGAATGAATCTAAGAAAATGGTCATCAAACCACCCTGCTTTACTTGATTCACTAACTCAAGATCAGGTATCCACTAGAAAAATATTCGACTTCAAGCACGAAGACTCCATGAAAACGCTCGGACTCGGCTGGAACCCTAACATTGACACCTTTACATTCAACTGGCATTTTAATGAAAAAGAGAATAATCCCCTAACAAAGAGGGTGCTACTCTCCGAAATATCTAAACTATATGATCCGTTGGGCTGGATGTCTCCCGTAACGGTTATAGCAAAACTTATGTTCCAAAAAGTCTGGCTAAGTAAACTATCCTGGGATGAAGCTCTACCCAGTGACATCAAAAACGAGTGGCTGAAACTAAAAACTGAACTACCACAAGTAAACAACATGAAGTTAAACCGATGGGTTGGAACCTCAGAGAAGGAGATAGAATTCCTAGGGTTCTGTGACGCGAGTGAGAAAGCATTCTCTTGCGTCATTTATACCCGCACAAATAATGAACTCGGCAAGCCAGTAATAACTCTTTTAACAGCCAAGACTAGGGTTGCCCCCTTAGCACAAAAAACATCACTACCAAGATTGGAACTGGCCGGTGCTTTATTATTGTCTAAACTTATGAAAAAGGCAATAGAGGCGTATAAAGATTATAACATCACTCTAAAAGCTTGGTGCGACTCCCAAGTAGTCTTGGCATGGCTACAAGGAAATACAACAAGATGGGAAAAATACGTAGCAAATCGAGTTACAGCGATCAAACAAGTTATTCCCGCTGAAAAATGGCAGTATGTAAAGTCCGAACAAAATCCAGCAGATTGTGGTTCAAGAGGGCTTTATCCGAGCAAGCTGATCAACTTTGAACTCTGGTGGCAAGGACCTGCGTTCCTGAAAACCTACAAGAAAAACGAAGAAGCCCTTGACTTAACTTGTCATTTTACAAAAGATAAGGGCACTTTAACTACGACGCAGGCAACCCTAGCTGCAAAACAAAACGAAAACTTTATAAATGAACTATTACAAAAGCATAGTTCATTTACACGAGTAATCAGGGTCACGGCGTGGATAATGCGATTTAGTGCAAATGCACGCAATAACAAGAAATGCGACGCTAGCTACCTAACGACAAGCGAACTCATTGCAGCAAACAAACACGTGATACAACACGCGCAGAAAACGGCGTTTGCGCAAGAATACAAATTGTTATTGAAGAAAGAAACTGTCACGAAAAACAGCTCTATTTATAAGTTAAACCCTTACTTGGACGAAAAGGGAATTATTCGTGTCGGCGGACGACTCAACAAATCAAACTTGCCACCTGGAACGAAGAATCCTATAATACTTCCTAAAAAAGGGAGAATAACTCAACTTATTATTCTTCATGGGCACCTGCAGACTCTCCATGGGGGAGCGCGTCTAACATTAAGCTACATAAGGCAGCGATACTGGATCGTCAGCGGCAACAGAGCTGTAAAAGATCAACTACGTCACTGCGCACGCTGCCTACGCTTCAAGCCGACAGACAATTATCAACTAATGGCTGACTTGCCACCGCAGAGAATTACCCCATCAAGGCCATTTACACATACCGGGGTTGACTTTACCGGCAACGTAGAGGTCAAGCTAAACAAAGGCAGGGGTGTCAAAACTTCTAAGGGCTACATAGCAGTCTTTGTGTGCATGGCCACAAAAGCTGTGCACATTGAGCTCGCATCTGACATGAGCACAGAAACATTTATTGCCGCGTTCCAACGTATGTGTGCCAGGCGCGGTACACCCAAACATATGTACTCAGACTGCGGAACTAACTTTATCGGCGCGTCAAAGGTTCTGCGAAGCGAGTTTGAAGAGTTCAAAAAAATTCTGTCACCAAGCTTCTTCGACGAAATTGGGAAGATGGAAGTGGAATGGCACTTCAACGCTCCTGCGTGGCCTACAGCAGGAGGGTTGTGGGAAGGAGCTGTAAAAGCCCTGAAATATTATTTACGACGGGTACTCGGAGATCAGAAGCTAACTTACGAAGAGTTCACAACATTACTAGCAAAAATCGAGGCCTGCATGAACTCCAGACCGCTCTGCGCACTCACCGAAGACTTAGATGAATTCTACAACTATCTAACTCCAGGTCATTTTTTAACCGGCACGCCTTTGATGTCATTACCACTCTCAGATCACAGTGACGTAAGAGACATTGACTTACGTCGACGATGGCAACTCACTGAGCATATGATGCAACAATTCTGGAAAAAATGGTCAAGCGATTACCTATCTCAAATACAAGTCCGTAGCAAGTGGAATAAACCAACGAAAAATATCAAGAAAGACGACATCGTACTTGTAAAGGAAGATAATTTGCCACCGGGAAAATGGGCGCTGGCTCGAGTACTGGAACTCCACCCTGGGGCCGACGGTTACGTACGAGTGACTACATTAAAAACTAAAAATGGCATCATCAAACGTCCCGTCGTGAAACTAGCTCCGCTACACGTGGAGCCCGACATTGATGACGATTCAGAAGAAAAACAAATAAATAAAAACGAAGTACGTCAAACAAACGTGAAGAAACCTGCGCGCTCTGCGAAAAGAAACATAACTGGGAAACAATGCTATCTATCGTTATTTACAGCATTGATAACTATAGGCACATTAATAACTGGGTCAAACGCCGCCGCTACCGCGCGCGTCACAACAATGGCTCAAATTACAAGTCTCGAACCTGAGCGGCCTGTCTACTATGACTCAATGGGCAAGATACAAGTAATTCACAATGAATGGACTTTACTTATGTATTACAACTTAACTAACTATTGGGATGGAATTCGTCGCATCGAGGCTTATCTTGTTGGAATAAACGACTGGTGCCAAAAAACTGATCCGAGATACTGCAAGACTACTCAAGAACAGTTGTACCATGAGATGGAATTACTAAAGTATTACAACAGTATTCTTCTCGCTCCACACAAACATCTATCTAGCCGGAAAAAACGTGGATTAATCGACGGAGTAGGCTACCTAAGCAACAGTTTATTCGGCATCCTGGATCAACGCTTTGCAGATAAATATAAAGAAGATATTCAATCAGTTCAAAACAACGAAAACTATTTACTTGAACTTATAAAAAACCAAACGTCAATAGTAGAACTCGAAAACAACGTCTTGAAGAAAAATGAAGATAATATCAAGCGACAATTTGACGTCATAGAAAACTTCATGGACCAGACCAACGTCCAATTTACGAAGATAGAATCAGAAATAGAGATAGCTATGGCTACCTCCTACTTTGCCTCAGCATCTTTATCAGCTTATTTACTTATGAACAACTTAAAGGACATTCAAGAAATGCTCTTCAATACACTAACTGATGTTTATAAAGGACACATCGACGTGCACCTAGTTACACCAGTCAACTTCATCAAACAGCTGAGTGACATCTCTGGAAAACTGCCGAGAACTTTATCTTTACCCGTCAACATTAGAGAAGATATCAAGGATGTCTACAAGTTACTGTACGTCAAAGCCAGAGTAACAGAAAACTTTTTCCTGTTCGAGGTACATATACCATTGATTTCGGACGAGGACTTTACATTGCATCGTGTCATCCCTTTACCACTCAAAACTAACTCAGAAGCTGTCATCGTACGAACTAACTCGAAATACATCGCTATAAACTTTCAGAAAAACACTTATATTCCATTGATGGAGGAAGACTTGAAGCAATGCGCTCAACTTAAACCGAAATTTTTTATATGCAACAAAAATCTGCCAGTCTTCAATCTTCATAACAACAACATTCCATGCGAAGCGAAATTATTAAGTCATCGCACGACGTCGCCTTGTGATGTCACAACTACGTCATGCAAGGAGGCTTGGATCGAGTTGCATTCACCAAACGCATGGCTTGCAGTTTGCTGCGGATCATGCCCACTACGTACTATCTGCGAGAATGATGTTACGTCACACACATTGACGTCATCGAGTATCGTCACATTACCCCAGGGATGCATGCTGCAATCGAAGTACTTAACTATTTACTCGCATAATCAATA
This sequence comes from Acleris holmiana, assembly GCA_949316455.1. Lineage (NCBI taxonomy): Eukaryota > Metazoa > Arthropoda > Insecta > Lepidoptera > Tortricidae > Acleris > Acleris holmiana. The sequence continues at coordinate 5,616,590 of OX438771.1, read as the reverse complement.
CAATAGCAAAGTGACGATGGAATACAACTTCAACATACCGTCGTTTAACTCATCAGTAAACAAAATTGTGGATTTATCATTTCACAATATTTCACACTTATATTCATCTGATGACCAAGAAACAGCGGAGATCAGCAGCAGATTACGTTCACAAAAGGAAAACGAGAACAAACTCCCATCTGCGCTCACGAGCCACGATGTGCATCAATATGCTGTCAGTTATTCTCTCCTGGCAGCAGCCGTCTTTGCTGTCATTCTGTGGGGAGTGGGAAAGCATTACCCACAACTCTGTAAGAAGCGCAAACAACGCAGTCAATGTTCACTACGATCGGTGAAGCCACATTACGAAGATATCGAACTACAACCGATACCTCAAGCAAGAAGCTCCCGCCAAGAGAAGACACCGAGGGTGCTGACCAGCGAGGCGCAGCACACGCAACAAAATCCCGCATCGAATGATAACGTCGCGTTCAACTTTGATCAATCTGATTAATTTTGTATTTTTATTCTAATAATTTTCTTTCTCTTGTGCTGTATTCCTGTTTCTTCTTGTAGGGGTTGCCAATATGTACAGTCTCACTGTACATTTTTCCGTTTACGTTGCGACCTACTTTGGGCCGCCCGATAGCATTCAATATAAGGTAACGTTTTAGGTAATAATTTAGTGCATAACTAACTAGCTTACAATACGCATCAACTATTAACTATTTTACTGTAACTTTTATTACGTCAATAAATTAACATAAAGTGATCAATCTTTCTCTGCACTCCAACAACTATCTACATAACTAAAACAGCAGTGTACAGTATCAACTGGACTGTACAATTATAATGAAGAATAATCTATGTATTTCAGGAACAATAATAGATTTACTCTAACACCTACACTTTATAAAAACAATAAAAGCAGTCACAGGGTAAACTAGGTGGTGTAAGTATTGAGACAGCAAGGAGGCAGCAGGCAGGACTTAATTGCGTTTCTAATATTTCTTACAAATTCAACCCTCGTCGGTGTTCGAGGTCTATTTGCACTTGTCTGTCTTAGGGTTTCGTAGTTAAACTAGGAAGCGTTATAGTTTCTCCATGTCCGTCCGTCTGTCCGTCCATTCGTCCGTCCGCAGCTTGGCTCAAAGACTCTTTGTATACTTGAAAACTGTAATTTAGCATGTATACCTACTATATGTATGATAAATATTCGCCGCCAACCTGGTAATACAAGTTCCTGAAACAATATATTTACTGTACCTCCTCTACACGTAAAGTGGGATGGTTTTTTTTTCGTCTACCCCACGGTGTGGGTCGTTGGATAGGTCTTTTAACACGCAACACTAATTGTATGATTACTTACAGATGAAATCGGAGGAGACAGCGAGCTAGTGCTGGAAGATGTAACGTCAGCAGGCTTCGAGGCGGCAGACTTCGCCGAAGGGCTGACGCTGGCGCGCGCGCGCGCCGCCCTGCACGCCGCCGCGCGCCTGCACGCGCTGTCTCTGGCGCTGCGCGAGCGCGAGGGCCCGCTGGACCGGCGCTTCGACTTCCTGTTCCCCTGCGAGCGCGCCGCCGCCGGCTACCTGCGCCTGGTGCGCCGCGGCCTGCCGCAGCTCGAGGCCTTCCTGCGCGGCCGCGCCGACTGCGCCGAGGAGGCCGCCGCCGTGGCCGCGCTCAGCGCGCGCGCGCCCGCGCTGCTCGGCACGCTGCTGCGCCCCGCCGAGCCCGCGCCGCTCGCGCACGCCGACTTCTGGAGCGGCAACCTGCTGTTCCGCGAGCGCGACGGCGAGTGCGAGTGCGTCGCGCTCGACTGGCAGATGGTGTCGCTCGGGCGGCCGATGGACGACGTGGCGCTGCTGCTGCTGTCCTCGCTGTCGCCCTCGCTGCGGCGCTCGGCGGGCGCGAGCCTGGTGGAGGAGTACGGCGCGCGGCTGGAGGCCGAGTGCGCGGCGCTGGGCGCGGCGGGCGCGGGCGCGAGCCTGCGCCGCGCGCTGGCGGCGGACTGGGCGCGCGCGGCGCTGCGCGCGCTGCTGCTGTGCGCCGGCAGCGTGGACGTGGCGCTGGTGGAGCCGCGCGCCGAGCAGCGCCTGCTGGAGGCCGTGCGCGACCTGCACGCCGAGGGCGTGCTGCGGCTGCGCCCCGACACCGAACCCTGAGCCGTCCGCGGCCGGATCGGTGCCGCGATATCTCTCGACCGATGCGACTCCTAAATCGCTCGCGCGTTTAATAAGTACGTTTTAAGTTAATATTCAGTCCGGTTTAAGTGTCAAATTTGCACAAAATTACGATTAGCGATGTGTTGTGAGTTGTGACGAGATTCGTCTCGATTAGACGGAGATTGTTCGGCTCGTTGACTGGCGGAGCGAAGCCTATTCAAAGACTGAATTTACGTAGGTAAATAAGGGTCTACCTACGTTGTGCTTCGATGTGTTGTAGGTTGTAGGGCTAGGGGTAGAGGGAATATTATTGCTCATCGTATTACTGGCAAGTGCATTACGGTCTATTGACTATTATTTAAATTGAAAGTAATAAATTATCAACAATTCGTATTACGTTTCATTTCACCCTAATGTGTTGTACACACAGCCGCCGATCAAATCCACCGATACAATCCTGAAGCACAAAATAAACGCATCATATGCGTTAAAATTGCATAGTTTAATGGGATCGCCGCCGGCTGTGGGCAAAGCGCATAAATCCGGTCCGGCACGCGTAGCTACAACATATAGGTAGTAGTTTAAAAAAGTTTAGTATCTATTTAAAAAACCATTGCCGACGCATACATAGTAAATTTACGAGATTTTTATGAACACGTCAGCAATGGTTTTTTAAACACTAAACTTTTAAACTACAATATGTACAAACATTTAATTGTTATATACCATTTTGAAGCTTATTTAATTAGCCAACTAATTTAATCAACTAGCTCTAGATTGGTTGTCAATTTTGGTGAGTCACATTTCGTCCCTACTTTGAAAAACTTCGTATCTCGTATTTCGTGATGTACGATTTTAAACTTAAATTTGAAGAACAATAAGTTTAAAATCATACATCATGAAATATGAGATACTAGGTTTTTTCAAAGTAATGACGATTTGTAGGTAATCGTATGAGATGTAAGTAGGTACAAATATGATAGATTATTTGCCGGTAGGTCGCGATTAGTTAACCAACTGCCAATAAGTTTGCAACCGCAAAAAAAAAAGTTATAGAGCAACAAATTATTGATTTTTGGATTTTTTCAATTTTTAGGTCTATGGTTAGTATTACCCTATCAATTTTGATTCCCTTAACAGTGTCGAAATATAGGTTTTTGTGCGGCAAAAACGGCTGTACCTATTTTTTACGTTAACTTAGAAGTTTTTTGCATCTTCAAGAAACTGTAGACCTGAGTAATGAGTATTATGGTTTTAATTTAAACTCGCTAATCATATCCGATTTGTAAGGAAAAATTACAACATGAGACAAATACCTAATGCGCACCAATTACAATTAACTTTCAGTCGAACTTAAAAGCGATAGACTATAAGTAATTACCCACTCCAGGGGGCCGAGCCACTGCCACGGGACTTAATGTCAAATGACGTCAAACGGGAACTAGTGTCAATATCATTATGAAATTGTTAAAAAGACAGGCACCCGGGGGTTAAGTTGCCTAGTAATAAAAGGGCTCAAATCACACAAAACACACCTTAATTTTAAACCTTGGTTCTTTATACTTACGTTGGAATATAGAATAGACGAATTAAAGTCCCGACCCTATTTAAAAAAGCGGCCAAGTGCGAGTCGGACTCGCCCATGAAGGGTTCCGTAGCAGCAAGTAACATAATATAAAAGTTCGTTGTAGCTTTGATCAATGTTTTTATGACGTATTAAAAAAAAACTACTTACTAGATCTCGTTCAAACCAATTTTCGGTGGAAGTTTGCATGGTAATGTACATCATATATTATTTTTACATTTATCATTCCCTTATTTTAGAAGTTACGGGGGGGGGGACACACATTTTTCCACTTTGGAAGCGTCTCTCGCGCAAACTATTCAGTTTAGAAAAAAATTATAATAGAAACCTCAATATCATTTTTGAATACCTATCCATAGATACCCCACACGTATGAGTTTGATGAAAAAAAAATTTTTGAGTTTCAGTTCTAAGTATGGGGAACCCCAAAAATTTATTGTTTTTTTTCTATTTTTGTATGAAAATCTTAATGCGGTTCACCGAATACATCTACTTACCAAGTTTCCACAGTATAGCTCTTATAGTTACGGAATAAAGTGGCTGTGACATACGGACGGACAGACGGACAGACATGACGAATCTATAAGGGTTCCGTTTTTTGCCATTTGGCTACGGAACCCTAAAAATTGACCCGTGGCAGCGTGTTAGGCCCACAGATAACTCCATGAAGCTAGCAACGTCTGTCATATCATATAACACATTAATGGTACAAAACCCTAATATCTTGGGGAGGGAAGAAAGTATTGAGATGTATGTCAAATTATTTAAGGTTACTATTTATTAATTATGATATTTTCAAGTAGGTCACGTAAACGCTAACTGAAAATAATTCAAACTTAACTAAGTATAAATTTGCAAAGAACTAGTGGCAGTATTGTGATAAAAACTAATCTAAAATCGCTACAATTCATGTATTAGCGAGTAATTTAAAAAATATCATATATTATTCAGAGATAATAAATTGGCACAAACTACTGTAAGTACCTACTACTGCGTTTGGTAATAAATTTTATTGAAATGGTTTTATCAGACATTGCTAACTTAAGAGATACGGTGGAATTACTAGGATCGAAGCATTCTTAGTCCAACACGTTAGCGATCTTAGGATTGTAGTCTTAAGAATACAAATGTGTATGTGTCACAGATGCCACTTATCATCAGATGGCCTGTGTGCTCGTTTGCTATCTCCGTGTTATAATAAAAACCGGGCAAGAGTATGTCGGACCACGTTCCGTGTAGGGTTCCGAAGCAGTTAAGTAGGTACCTACTACACATGTAAAAAACAACTAGTAGATAATACCTAATTTTCTATAAAAAAAATATGGCATCGAGAAGGCAAAGAAGCACACAGGCCACCTGATGGTAAGTGAAAACTATGACCCATAGACATTCGCATTCTCAAGACTGCAATCTTAAGACTGCAAATGCGTTGCCAACCCTGAGGACTAAGATGGAATGCCTCTATGCTAGTTATTTCACCGGCTGTCATTTTAAGTCATTTGGTGCCGTCTTAGATGATTTAAGTAGATATAAAGACTTTAATCGCCTTTATCTCAAAAGGCAATAGTGTCTAATTAGTCGTGTTAGTTTTCCGTTTAAATTCGTTATATGCGCTTTAGTTGTAGTTTTGGCCCTTGACTCTAACAAATTAGCATTTTAAAGTTTTGATATTTCACCAATGAATCCCTTAATCGCAACGTTGTTTTCACAACCAACAATATTTTTGAACGACTTATCCAACGACACCCCACACAATGGGGTAAACGACAAAAAACACATCCCAATAATTTAGGAGTAGGGGAAGTACGCTAAAAAAACATTTTCATTCTTTTATTTTACCACTTTCCCGGCGTGATTAATATGTATATTCATGCCAAATAACAGCTTCCTAGTACTAAGCTATAAGCTGCGGTCGGACGGATGGACAGACGGCCGTACATGCTGTAACTCCTAGTTTGACCACGGAACTTCACGTTTAATAATCACCACGATAAACCATTTTGGCGTAACCCAAAACTCTACTCTACTCACACAGGTAAATATTAATTATTAAGACCTGACTCGGTGGCCAAAGCAATTATTGTTTTTATCTAGGATTAACTCTTTTTTGAAATTTCTATACAATCATCAGCCTAGAGATGAGAGGAAACAATTGGCAGGTATAATTTTACGACATTCGTCGGTCTATTTAATTTAACACCACGGAGTATTAACAAAACCCAACAGGAACATTATAGGAATTATTTTATTACTTTGTACCCAAGTCTTAAACAGTTAATGTGGAAATGAAAGTGATTTCGCTTAGTATTTTGTTATTTCGTTGTTTGGGCTTATGTTAAGTTTTTTGAGAAATGCATACCTGCCGTCCCCTTCTCCATTTCTTAGTAAATGTAAAACCAGTAAGTTGACTCTGTTACACAGTTTGGGTATTCCGTTTTTAGGGTTCCGTAGTCAAACTAGGAACCTTTATAGTTTCGCCATGTCCGTCCGTCCGTTCGCACCCTAGCGCAGAGACCAGATACTCTTAGTATAGTTGCCGGCAAACTTCTTGAATATGTGACTTTGACTTTTCAGAGTAAATTGAACTCTATTTATATGCGCTAACCTTCCCCTACTACAAAACTCTATGTTCAAGAAGTTTGCCGGCAACTATACTAGAAAGCTGTAATTTGACATGAATATGCATATTAGTCACGCCAAGAAAAAGGTATAATAAAATATTTAAAAAAAAACAGGTTAACTCCTCTACAAGTAACGTGGGGATGTATTTTTTTTCTCGTCTTCCTTATAGTGTGGGGTGTCGTTGGATAGGTCTTTCAAAAATATTACGGGTTTGTGCAAACAGTTTTTCGATTAAGCAATCTATTTATGAAACCCCCCACCCACCTACAGCCAAAACTTCAAATACTAAAAATATGGAAAAAAACATAAATGAAAGAGCATATAACGAAGTTTTAAGGGAAAACTTTCACGAGTAAGTAGACATCATTGGTTCTTGAGAAAGGCGATTAAAGTGTTTCTACCTATTAAAATCATACCTTTAAGACGTCAAAACGATTCGTGAATATGCGATATTATAACCTCTTACAGCAAAACTCACGAAACAGTCGCCGGTTTCAGGTCGATTAATCAAAATTAAATAATAAAAACAAAAAAGTACATACATTCGTTGAAAATCAAAATTATCTTTCGTGTTGCGCATTAAAATTTGTAGAAGTATTTCAACAGTAAAATCACGTCTGTAAAATCACGAAAATCAGCGAAATCGGCAAAATTTCGTGTACGGCCTCTTAACGTATTCGGAAGGAACCCTACACTGAGCATGGTCCGACATGCTCTTGCCGGGTTTATTTTTCAAGTAAGCATTCCCTCAATTCCCTGATGTACATCTAGTACTATACATTTCATGCGCTAGTCACAATCACGCACGTAATGAATGAGATATCGGCAAAGTTTGTTTTTTCGCGTCACATCGCGTCGCTTCTAGTCCGTACCGGAATCGCTCAAGGATACTGCGTAGCGCGGAGCGATTCTTGGGCGCGTCTTGTCTATCGCATCGGGCACGATCACAGAAGTGTACTACTATGTTCGATATTATTTATTTACGTTATATCATTTATGAACGCAGCCATAGGAAATGTCACATAAACGTCAGTGTCTTAGTGCGAGTTCGTCAGTTTTCGCAAATAAATCGTAAATTCAGTTTTCTTTACATTATTAGACCATAACACTAAATGGAAGTCACAGTTTATACATAATAAATAAATTAAATGTAGCTATGACGCAGCCTAACCAAGTGAACGTAGACATCGAGAATGTTCCCCCTTCGGAGGTGTCTCCACGGAACAATGTTTTGGTCAGATTGGACTCTGTTTCTAGGCCTTCGCCCACGAACAGGAACAATGGCCTCGGAGACCGCCTCACCAGCGTCTTCAGAGAGATCAGACCACTCGTGGAGCATGCCCGAATGGTATAAGTTTTTTTACAACTAGATAAAATGATGTAATAAACTATGATTAGTCATTGATCATTAGTGTTTATGTTAATTGTATGTCAAGAAATATAATTCAAATATAAATACGACTTAATATTAGATAAGTTACGGCTTATCATTAGCCTAACTTAAACGTCAAAGGTAGAGGAGTATTTCTCTAAGTAAAATGTATAGTTATAGAAAAGTAGGTATCCATGACAAATTTTAAGATGTGTGTGTTACGAAATTGTTGGTAGATGACACTTAAATTCTGCTTCATTATTATTTTTTGTGAAATACTCTATATGACACCCGGACCTTTAAGATCAACCATCAATGCAAGCCATAACTAGTGAAGTTTTATTTTTTATTATATTACATAAAATTTACATTATTATATATTGGAAATGGTGAAATAATTAACCTTTTGTAGCCTAGTCTGTTGAGCACAAAAAAAGACAAAACCTGAGTGTGTTAATAAAAAAATGGTCAGTTTGTAATGAAATTTTTAAGCAATTCTAACAAGAGAGAGCATGTCACTAGATAGTTAAATTTTATTGTGTCAATCTGCTAAATATAAGCCTGAACTGAACCTAAACTTTAGTAAATTGGTGTAAATTCTATAGATGACAGCGCAGGCTTCAACAGAAATTGTGACAGGCACTACTGGAGAGTTTCTGTTGCTATCTATAGATGACAGAGGGCTCCAAAGGGTTAATACCACTGCACTGTTGGAAAACACACCTATTTATGTATCTATTTATTTAAAGTCACATATGACACTTAACGCATTGGTAGCCATACGCTTAAGAGAGCAAGTGAATGGATGTATAAAAGACTGAACAATAATGTGAATATACACAGCAAACATAAACACTACTTGATGTATGACATATTGCTGTCAAACAAATCAAATAGAAGTAGCATTTGAGCTGTCATAGTGACCTCTCATTTATGGAAAAATGTTGTGTTGTTCTCTTTGTCATTATTTTTAATTTAATGTTATTTAATTTTTATTTTTGTAATGATTTTATATGTCTAGTTGGGGTTGGTGAAATACACCTTGTTACAAAGGATCTGAAAGCCAGTAATTAAAAAAATTGATTTTAATCAAGCTAGTTTAAATAATAATTATTAATTACTACTACTTATTATTAATTATTTTTGGGAATAAGGGCTTGTAGTACTGTTAGGCGATGGGCTTGCAACCTGTCACTAATACACTAGTAAACTTCTTGGCCTGATTGTGCAAAATTTGGTTACAGAGTTATAAATAAGTCTTTTAAGAGTGTTGGTATTTCTGTAGCTCTACCTACCCCACTCCGGGAATGAAGGTGTGATGTTATGTATAAAATATGTATGTATATATGTACTTAATTACCTTGCAATATAACTGATTCCAAGGTATTATTGTATTTTACATACATACATACATACATAACATCACGCCTTAATTCCCAGAGTGGGGTAGACAGAGCTATAGAAATACCAACAAATCTAAAAAGACTTGTTGATAATTCTGTAACCACATTTTGCAGAAGTAGGCTAAGATGTTTACCAGTGTATTAGTGACAGGTTGCAAGCCCATCGCCTAACAGCACTACAAGCCCTTATTATTATTGTATTTTATGATTGAAAAAATTACCTTCTGCTTGAGTTTCTTGCAGCCTTTCTTCTCTGTAATGATGGTCTTGCCTGAAGCACTAGTAGTTTCTCTCCACGTGTAAAAGAGCCCTCATGTGATCAATTTAATTTTTTTTTTTTTTTATTAGCCTATTTTGGTGTCCCACTGCTGGGCAAAGGCCTCCCCTCTTTTTCGCCATTCCTCTCGGTTAAGTGCATGCTCCCGCCATTCGCTTTGAAACGCGTCCAAGTCGTCCCGCCATCTCCTTTTTGGTCTGCCTCTGCTCCGGTAGCCATCTTGCGGAGTCCATTCGGTGGCAACCCTGGCCCACCGTTCCGGATGCATACGGCAGACGTGTCCAGCCCAGTCCCACTTAAGCCTAGCGGTCTTGTCACCCACATCAGCAATGCCAGTTTTGGAGCGCAGTTCGGTGTTTTTGATCTTGTCAGTTCTACGAACCCCGAGTATGCTGCGCTCCATTGCTCGCTGGCAAATCTTGAGTCGGGATTTTTGGGCTTCAGTCAATGACCAAGTTTGGGCACCGTAGGTTAGGATGGGAAGAATACAGACGTCGACGAGTTTGCGCTTTAGTGAAAGTGGAAGGTTGCCCTTCATTAGCGCCTTCATGGACCAGAAGCAATTTAATGAAAAAATAATTTTAGTTTAGATGTTTTTAAATTCATGCATTAAGAGGCCGTACACGAAATTTTGGTGATCTGCTTCTTTTTGAGAATTTACAGTTAAAATACTGCTATTCTATTGCTACTTAAGTAACTGTCTAAAACTTAAAAAATTTAGACCCCGAGGGTTAACAGCGTTAGCGTTAACTCGCCATCTTGAATTGAAGGAGCCAAATTTTGTTATATTTTACACACCTAATAAACTAAATAAATAAATGATGCTTTAACAGTTGAGTTGAGAGTTTATGACAAAAATGTTTATAACATTCAGTTCAACTCTTACCAAACTGAAAATTCCGCCAAATATTTGGTTGTGCCAAATCGCTAAAAACAGGTTTTGACAGGCTGGCTTTTATGGAACTTACTTAATTTGATTAAAACACTGGTTTTTCTTACTTAAGCTGCGGTTTATTCCAAAATAGTTGTATTTATATTTTGACTCCTATTTAGATATCTCTTTTTGGTACCTAGTTGCTTAGAATGCTGAAATAGGATGTCAATCCGACGAATTACGAAACTACCTTCGCTCGTTATTTACTTAGTTTATTCGGTTAATGTCCGGCAATGTAACCGAACTAATACGATTGAAAAACTTGCCGAATAAGCCGAATACCGAATAATTATATTTTAAATAAATAGACAACCATCTAGACTCCGACATCTGCTCCTACCGGGATTCGAATCCGAGACCACTAGCTAACTAGGCCAACGTGTTAATATGACATCAATAATGAACTTACTCCTGTAACAACCACTGAGAAAGCAGCACCCATGGCACTAAAAAGGACGCAGTAGCTACAGAAACAGAAAAGCTGGATTTAAATGTAATAATGTGTGTTGATTCTGTAGTGGTCAGGCATGCGATGCGAAAGTGCATCAGACATTGATATAAAGACTGGGGAAAATAATGACGAAATATCACAATGGAAGGAGACGGAAAATACCTGGGACCTCAGAACAGCTTAAAAATAATTCGTTTAAAAAATCAATCTTAACAATATATAAAGTTTTTGTATACATAGAATTTTCTCCCTCTTGTAACTTTGTATCAATAAAACGTACACAGTAAATACAAATACAAAAAAAAAATCTTTTTAGGTACTTACTTATCATTTATCATAAAATTTTTTGTCATAAACTTGACTGTTGAAGCATTTAGTGATGTGCCACTGAGGAATTACACACGCACGGTAATTCTCAGCGATATAAATTACTGAAAATTCTTGGTAAAGTTCTCCGCAAGTATATTTGGTTGCGTTAAGATTAGATTGGTAATGGATAACAACGTGTGTGTTTTTTAAGATATTTCATTAACTTAAGTGTTTAATAATAATAAATATCAGGGGACAATCTCACACAAATTGACCTAGTCGCAAACTAAGCTCTAGGCTTGAAATATGGGTACTAGACAACGATAAACATACTTAAATAGAGAAATACATACTTAAATATATATAGATAACATCCAAGACTCAGGAACAAATATTCGCGCTCATCACACAAATATCTGCCCTTACCGGGATTTGAACCCAGGACCGCTGGCTGCGGAGGCAGAGTCACTTCCAAGTAGGCCAACGTGTCGTCGTTTATTTTAAGTTTGAACTTTATTTTGCAAACAGGTAAAATGCTTAGCAGATAGGGTCGTATTGTATTCTAGCAGGTAAAAACCAAGTAGGGTACGTGTACCGTGGGATATCAGAGTACAATATTACAATTAGGTACCTAATACTTTTGTTTCCTGATTGGCTCATACCCTTTATCGGTTGGTCGTGTTGTGGTGGGGAAAGTATGCCCACGGCACATTTCATAATATGACAGTTTAGTTCATCTTGGGGACCAATTGTGAACACAAGTCGCACCTAAGTAGCGACAAAAGAAGTTGTCACAGTTTTGTCGCAAAGGCGCGAAGTGTTGTCGTCGAACGAACAATGAGGCCAAAAGGCAAAGTGTTAGAATATATTACAGAAAGTACTGAAAACGATCGAATTAAGTACAGTTGCTTGTTTTGTGACCATGTGTATACCGGCAAAAATGTTACTTGTTTCGTTCAACATTTGGTTAGGAACTGCAGAAACTGCCCTGTTGATGTTAAAAGAGGGTTTAAAAAAAGTGCCAAACTGTCAAAGAACAATACTCCTACTCGTGCTGTAAATAGTTATATATGTACAAAACAACCTAATGATTCAACTATCCACGAGGTAAGTGTGCTAAACCATACTTTTTTATCAGAATTTAATGAACACATTTATTTAAATTAAAGTTAAAACAAGCTCTTTCAGAAAATAATTCATAAGGGATTTGCAAGGGTAGTTATGTAACGGGCATGCCGTTATCTATATTTGAGCATCCGTTATGGATTGAAGGTTTTCATCTACTTAAACCAGACTTTTAGGCCTAATAACTAAATAATACTTTTTAATCTACTATTTTGAAAGTCATAACACTTGTTTTCAATTCAAGAAGTTAGATCGTAACCATTTCAATGAAAACAGGTGTAGATTTCCCACGGAAATATTACCAGGGAACGTACCCTGAGAATATGATCGGTAATTTACGCAGGTAAATTACGGTAATTTTGGTAATAAATAGGTTCATTTAGTATTCTTTTTTGTGTAGATTACTGTTACTAATTGAAATAGTATCACGCTAAAAAAGTTAGACAAATTGAAACTACTTTCTCGATAATTACCGTTACGGCGGAGAACAGTTCCGAGAACATTACACGACAATTCTTTCTGTTCTCGTAACTTACGGCAACGGCACATCACTACATTATGTAATAACATCTGTGAGAATTACAACTGTCTAGCTATCACGGTTCATGAAATACATCACGGTCACAGACAGACAGACAGGCAGACGGATGGACGGACGGATAGCCCCGGCGACCCCTATAGTAGCTCACTTATTTCTAGGCATTACCAGTTAATACCAAAATGCAACAATTGTATTTATTGTAGTTTTTAAAACGTCTCGTTAAAATTTTACAAGTATTTTGTATATAGCAAATGTCAAATTTTAACGAGACGTCACATTTTATCGGGACGTTTTGAGAATAGGAACCCAGGGTTAAGCCACAATGGCAGTTCAAAAGTACTATGAAAAATGCTCAATCGGCTGGATGGGTTCAATTGTAAGAGAAAATATCTGTATGAGAGTTCCTGAGTCCTGGATGTTTTCGATGTATTTAAGTATGTATTTTCTATAATAAGTATGAAGACTCTCGTTGTATAAAATTAAATCATCATAGTGCAGTCGTACTCATAAGCAGCTGTATATTTTAATACCTTGTCGCAATGAAGTAATAAAGTGAGAGTGGTTTGAAGTTGGGATAACGTACTGCGACAAAGTACTAAAATGAGTACAGCCGTATATAAGGATCTCCTTACACCTATCGACGCGAAATCGGAAATGTTATTGCGTTTTTGAATCAGCTAACGCCGATTCCTCGTCCATGGGTGTTGGGAGACCCTAAGCCTAGAGCTTAGTTTGGGACTAGGTCAATTTGTGTAAGATTGTCCCTTATTTATTTTTTATATTGCAGGGACACAATGCCAGACTTTCACTTGCAACATTGCTTCCTCGGAATCCACCCGGTACGCACCAAGCTATAGAAGGCCAACAAAGGCCTCAAAGCTCCATAGCACATGTGAATCTGGGTCCAAATTCACAGACATACGTAGTCAATGAACGGGTTGTGCTTGGGTCGCTACCCTTATCACCGACGCACCCTATGAGCAACGTCCCGTTAGCAGACGCGGAGCCACCGCCACCACACCCGGACCACCAGGATATCAACGTGTCCGTGAATCCGTCGAACAACAACAACATCCATGATAGTGTGGAGAACGACAGCCAGAGCGATGACGGAGGTCAACAGGTATGGGCTTGCTTTGTTTTAAGGCACGTCTCATGTTCCAGGGTCATTGTTGTTAAAATTAATAAGAGTTGTCAAAACGATAACAATGAAACATGTCAAAGGCGATTTAACCCAGTAGATTAGAGGTCGAGATAAAATGAACAACTTTCTTGTTATTTTAAGTGGAATGGGAACTATTGTGTCTGTTATTTTTTATGGTTTCGTAGTCAACGAGGAACCCTTATAGTTTCGCCATGTCCGTCTGTCCGCAGGTCTGCGACTTAACTCAGAGACTCTTTCGTCTACAAAGCTGTAATTTGGTATAGTTTTACATTTAAATATCGCCGACATTTTTTTATTATATTGTCGATCGAGGTATCATTGGATACTGGCACATAGAAACAGGCCAAAAAACAAGACCGAAACCGAAACACTGCATTGCAATCGAAAATTTGGTTTCGGTATTCGGTCCGGTTTTGTTATGCCTGTACACACTAGCCACGAAACCGGACGGAAACTAGATATTTTAATCAAAGTTGTACTTTAACGTAAAGCAGTGTTCCGGTGTCGATCCGGTTTCGTGGCAGTGTGCTGCAGGCGTAAACACAGACTATTTTATCCCCTTGTGGTTGCCGGGTTAGAATAGTGCTACTCCATGTCTTCTTGTGGATGTCGTAAGAGGCGACTAGGGAATAAAGGCTCTTAGTACTGTTAAGCGATGGGCTTGCAACCTGTCACTAATACCTAGTAAACTTCTTGGCCTGATTGTGCAAAATGAGTTACAGAGTTATAGTTATAAACAAGTCTCTTTAGAGTTGTTGATACTTCTGTAGCTCTGCCTACCCCACGCAGGGGATGAATGCGTGATGTTATGTATGTATGTATATTTTTAGGTAGTGGACATGCGGGGGACCCTCAACGTGCTGATTCGCTACGCGCCCTTCTACTTAATCCTGCTCATCAAATTCCTGTACGACGCCAGGACGGGGCTGTTCACCTTCTTCATCCTCTTCTTCACCTTCTCACATGCAAATGCCACCGTCAAGAAGTAAGTCAAGATAGAGTGATTATTTATGCCATAAAGTTAGCAAGCACCACATTAGGCTACTAGGTCCGTTTGTTACATTTACTTAGTAATTGCAGATGTCTTGGTTAATGTTAGGAGATTATGGTGACAATATAGGTTGGGCCGTTTCCTAAGAGCTGCGATGAAGGAACGGCACACACAAACATAACTGACATTAGTCTCGTTAATTGGATTTAATGGAACTATTGTCAGTTTTGTTTGTATGAGCGCTGTTTCTTTTAAACGTAGTTCATATTTCAAAGCAAAAACCTGTATTTGTTTTACACACATGTTTAATCTTGTTCGCCCATTTTGCTCCTAAGTAGTATTTGGATTAGGGGAGCTGAGAATCGTGCTCAGTGGCGTGCATATGGAGATGGCTATGTCCAGCAGTGGACTGCTAGGCTGATGCTGATCTGACCGGACCGCGTCATTCGTGAAATTGGCGAGTCCAAATTGGTTATAGAGTTAATAAAAAGATGAGTCAACAATTTTAACATCCAATTAATTTAGTGATTTGTCATCCTGTTAACTTTACTAAGGAGACCTCAAGGCAAAATGAAAGATCTTAAAATAGTACTGTGCGAGTGCACGGGAAAATAAATACATTTTGAATTAGAATGTATGAAAAAAATCTCAGCTTTCAGTTGTTTTTCCTTTGTATACACTCAATTACCGAGATTAACGCCAAATTTCAACTTTACAAGTTTTTTGGAAGTAGGTTAGGTTTTTTAAGAGTTAGTGTGTCAGTGATAAAAATGCCGACTTTTAGACTTTAATAGGTCAGTAACCGTTCGAGCTGTATTAATGAAACTTAGGGTTCTAGTTGCTGTTAATCTCCAAGGGATCATAAATAAGCTAAACGTCAAGAGTTTATATTAAATAGATTTTGAGTTATTAGGGGGTCAAAAGTTTATAGGTCGTGTAACCCGCGGCCGGTGTCGCCTATAGCGAAGAAACTGACGATTTTTTTGTAATCAAGAGATGTTTATGCCCTTTCCCGGGTTTCAAGTTATCTGTATACCAAATGTTAGAATCTAAAGTTTAGCTAAGAAAGCGTAACAAACCAACAGAGTTATTTTCGCATTTATTAATTTTACCTACTAGCTGTTTCCAGTGATTCCGTCCGCGTACAAGTCTAATATCGCTATTTCTTTAGAACATGTTCGAGCTATCTCGATAGCAAATTTTAACTAATTCGTAACATACAGACAGGATCACTTTCACATTTATAATATTATAGTTCGTATAGCACGGATGAATATCAGTATGCTGTCGTAATACCAAAGAAGGCGGCTAACTGCTCTATAGTAGGTCGAAGCATTTTATACTCTCAACACACAAGTATTTGGTCCAATTTCCAAGATCGCTAGCTTCGTAGGGAAGCTCACAACCAAACATGCTTCTATCTATGTTCTTTTTCATTTGGTAAAACTGTAAAGTACAAACAAACCTATATTCGCAGAGAACACGCCGCCCAATTGAACAGAAACATACTCGCCCTCGGGCTGGAGATGCTCTGGACCTCCGGGTTCATAGTGGTCGTGCACTACGTGTTCGGGGACGGCAAGCTGCTGCCGAACGTGGTCATGTTCCCCGCGTACTCGGACCCCATCGACGTCTGGGAGCTGCTCTGGCTGGTGATCCTCACGGACCTGATCGTCAAGATCATCACCGTCAATATTAAGATGCTGGTGATCATGTTGCCAGCGTGTCTGCTGCCGTTTCAGAGGAGGGTAAGCGTTGTATATTTGACCAGCTTCTGTTCGCGGCTTCGTCCACGTATAATTCTATTATCTTTTAAAACTTAAATTACCCAGGGTAAATGTAGCCTACGTGTTAATCCAGGGTATAAGTTATCTCCATTTCAAATGTCATCCAAATCCGTCCAGCCGTTGCAGCGTGAAAGAGTAACAAACTATCACACACATAACAAACATATTACAGCTTATTTTTTTTTTTTTATAATATCTCTTATGACTTATGAATAAACATTGGCAACTCGTGGCATTTAGGTAGCATTTGACGTTTCTGACAGACTAGTGATGTAATAGTACTTTCTGTACAAGTCGACCAATGAAATCAATTAAAAAACCTTTTCAATCATTTAATATATGTACATAATATGAGATTCGCTATAGACAATTAATATTTGTTCTAACTTCTTAGAAGTTATCCTACATAAAAAATCCACAAATATATTTGAAAAAATCCACTTGGTGTAAGAAAATTATCTTTCGGCTTTGACCGACGTGATGGGTAAATTAAGCATTATTCAGTAATGTTACAGCGTAATTTTGTTGGTGTTCTCTTTGATTACAACTTACTTATTTTATAATTAGTTATTAATATTTTTTATTGTAAGATATCCTGGATGTTTTGATAATACTATTTCTAGCTTTTGATTACCTTTTGGATGCAGTCCCAGTAATGAAAGTAACTTTACAACTTATTTTCTGGTATTAATTACTTTATTTTATCTGAAAAGACTCTTGAAATACGTGTCTCATCACTAGTGCTACCTAATTGCCACGAGTCGCCGATGTTAACTTATGAACTATATGTATAAAAATGAATACCTTTCCCCTTTCCTTTCTTTTTTCCTTTTTCCCTTGGTCACGGCATCACGCATGAAAGGCTGGACCGATTTCGCTAATTCTTTTTTGTTGTGTTTGTTATCGTCAGGAGAAGGTTCTTATGAAAGAAAAAAAAATAAAAATCCACTGAGAAAGTAAAAAATTTGCACCGGGGTGACGCCGCCGACGGGTAGCTAGTGAACAATAAAAAACAAGTGATCAATAAATTTTCTTACTCAACCAATCCTTTCAGGGCAAAGTATTCCTCTTCGTGGAGTCGGTATCCCAACTTTACCGCTGCCTGCTGACCATCCAGCCGTGGCTGTTCTACCTGATGCAGTCGTACGAGGGCTCGGAGAAGATGGTGGGCATGTTCCTGGTCTCCGTGTACGTGGTGGCCAAGCTCATCGAGCTGCTCCTGCGGGTGCGGCTCTTCAAGAACGCCACATGGACTATGTTGCAGAGTGTGGTAAGTCCATCTTTTTTTTTGGAGGGGTCTTCTTTGGATAGCGCGACATTTTTTTCTGGTAGTCACCATCAAATTAATCGCACCGGACAACTCTTACGCCTTAAACAATAGGGAACATGTATTTTTTTTTGCTAGAGATCCACTCCCTCTGGATAGTGCTATGAAAGAGAGGAATAACTGTATACGCGAAATTATTGTCGTGTAATTTTTTCATAACATTTGAAGCTTTAAAAAGTCATACTTCAGACCCCCTGCAAAAACACGTTAACAATTGTACGTCACTGTCAGGCTAGGCTTACATGTTCGCTCCGAACATTTTTTTTTACTTGTTTTGATTTTTGTTTGAGATGTTTCCTGACGGCTCTAAGTCACATGCGTTCAGTAGCTCATTTAACCCGACTATCGAAGGAGGGTAATTGTTTTTGATCTGTATGTTAGATAAGGCCGTATTAATAAACTGATCTCGACGGTAATGCCCGTCTAAAGATGCTTGAAAATGACAATTTTCTACGTTTACTTTGACGTATCTTGTGACGAGAATTTCAGCCGAGATGGGTTTACTGATACGTATGGCCATTAGTATCACGAGTGTCACTGGGTGCATGATTTAATAATATGCCTAAATGGCGGGTTTTACAACACATTGCGAGTCAAGCTTATAGTTAGTATATTCAATTGGTACGTTAATATTGTGAAATGTCATGATCTGCCTCAAATTTTAGTTATAATGTTTATTAGAGAGATTTGTTGATGATTGAGCTTATCGATCGGTATCATAAAAATAAAGTTTGTACATTCCAAAATAAAAATCAAAATCAAAATATTTTAGAGTTGTGTCTGCATGTGAGTTAAAAAAATCAATGGATGCAGTTTTTCTTATTTCCAAATATAACGGGTTCCTTTCAGTAAAAAAAAACATCTTCAGTATCTAGGCCACATCTCCAGGGGGCATTGGTTTGAGTCAACATACCTTAGGAATTTAACTTATCCAGACGACAATACTAAAACATGCAGTAGGGTTGTAAAGCTTTCTGCGTTCAATAAGCAGCGCCCGCTTGTTTCACGGCATATTAACCCGGAACCATGTGCACCGACAGAACTTCGGCATGAAGCCAACCAGCGAGCAGATGCTCGCGGCGGGCGACTCGTGCTCCATCTGCCACGACGACTTCAAGACGCCGGTGCGCCTGTCCTGCTCGCACATCTTCTGCGAGCCGTGCATCTCCGAGTGGTTCGACAGGGAGCACACGTGCCCGCTCTGCCGCGCCAGCGTGGAGGACGGGCACGCGTGGCGCAACGGCTCCACCACCTTCGACTTCCAGCTCTACTGAGGACTGCGCGGCGCCAGGCCGGCCCCCGCGCGGGGATACGGATATATCGCAGGGCACTGTAAATACAAAAGTAGTTCGTCGCGGCCCTTTGTGAGTTTTTGTTACCTATTGCCTCTGGGGCGTCTAGGATTGCGTCGATGCGCGTCGATTGTTTCGCACGCAACCACACGCGGCGACAGCACGGCTTCGACTAAACCGGCTCGTTCCGTCCTGTTGATTTTACTTGTGGTAGCCACCTTTGTTTGAAGACGGACTACTGTTTATGCTCAGCTACTGATTAGATCCCTATTATCACCAAAACCTAGTCTACTTACTGATGTAGACCTACATTTTTGGGCTAAATGTGGGATTATAGGCGCGAGGCGAGGGGATCCACGGTCGACAAGGTTCCCAGTAACATATTTCTTAAATTAATTGTCGGTGTTGCCCCGGTCACGGAAAAGTAGGTGGTGATGATTTGTGCCTATAGTATAGCGTTTGTTTTATCAAATGTATAGTAAAAAGTAGAGTTATATAAATTATAATACTAATAAAGTGTTCTTCATACTTCCAGAAAAAAGGAATTTGTCCATAAACATAGATGTTGAATCCAACTTTGCCGAACTCTATATTGTCTGCTTTCTCACCACTTACGACAGGATATTATAGAGGTCAGTAGTAAATAATGTTAAAAGTTATATATTGGTACAACGCTCCATATAGCTACAGGGTCGAGTATGATAATGTTCTATCTCTGTCTCGCTTATGTAGTGTCTCGGGTCTGACCACCGGCCGTTGGGGAATAGTGTTTCTGTCATTACAAACATGTGACTTAGGTTAGGATCAGCTTTATGTCGGTTTTCTTATTTATAAGTCACTCGCCATCCTTAACTCCTATAGTTAATTCGATTATTCCTATAAATTTGCGTACAATAACAATTTAATTCGGTTCAAAATGAGCTTTATTTAGTTCAGTAAATGTGCGTTGTAGTTGAGCTCTTTTGAAGTTCTATTGGAGTCCAGTACGATGGTCATAAATAAATAAATAAATCTGAGGACAATCTCACACAAATTGACTTAGTCCCAAACTAAGCTCTTGGCTTGTAGGGGTACTAGACAACGATAAAAGGAATACCCAACTTTATTACACGAATTTACGCAAGCTTGTTTATGCTTTTGATAATGAATTTTAATAATTATGTATGATGAAAGTACGTATAGTATGTTTTTTTTTAAGTCGCGCGATCTACTTGAGACTTCAAAGTTTAAACACTTTAAACGAAACCACTGTCTCCTATTGTACCTTTAACCACAAAATCATTCACATAAAATATGTAACTTAAAAAAAACATAGTATATGTATGTCGTTATATTTTTGATGTTTTTTTACTTTGCTCATCTGAGATCGCTCCAACTGTAAATAGTGTTCAAATTTGTTAAATTTTAATAAAGCTTTAGCGGTTCAAGATTGTTGAATAGTAGACTTGATATTACTATAAGGAATATTATATACTGTATATAATAGTTACTACATTCCCTCACTTAGTTAAATAATTGTGTTGCAGCACGGCGAGTGAGAGGCATATCTATAACTGCCATAGGGGTCCTTTACACCCGCCGTAAACCTAGACAAACTAGAGGCCTTGGATGCTTTAGCATTACAAGTGATCTGAACTGTTGTTGGTTGCAACCTTCTTCCAGGCTCGTATTTTTCATCGGCCACAACATAACAATTTTTTAATAGTAGTCTTAGAGGACCTAATTTATCCTATAGTGCCCAGAGCCTCCAGGTTTAAGGTGACCCTGCCTTCCGCTTGTATTGTAATAATTTCGCTCTCAGATGTGGTTCTTTATATAGTGGTATAGTGTAAAATATAAACCGTTAGTGCTCTGCAGGCCTATAATGCGTATCGCTGTGGATGATTATCAAAACAAAATCTATCACTCTCGCTCTTCCATACCTGTCAGATAGTGACGCAATCATCATGTCTCTGTTAGCTTACTCTACTGTTTCCATAGTAAGGCCTAAGCGCTCACCTGCAGCTAGCCACTGGAAAATGTTTGTACATACTCAAATGTTTATCGGTAAAGTTGGCATAAAATATATTAGATCCCTGGACTGTATGCAGTTAAATTAGTAATAAAGCATCCCCGTTTAAATCAATTAAAGATTGACTGTACATACTGTTTACAAGCCAAACTATGTTTTGATAGCGTTATACATGAATTAATTTATGAATTTACGCATTTAATTTTCTGTTATTATTTAAAATTTCTAAGTATATACCTGTTTAGAATTTTGCAGATAATGACGGTATCTAAATAGGAGTATATTAAATCTATGCCAAATACAGTACCAATTATATTTTTAAAGCCTTATTTTATTGCAAGTAAGTGTAGTTTGTTCGTAAAGGACGGCTCCATCAGCATTGAAGAAATCATAATGTAATCGATGCTTTTGGTAATGGTTCGATAAAAATAAATGTACACAATATTGTTGTTGGAATTTACACACAGTAACAAGTAAAAAGACATCATCATACGAAGACATCTAATTTTATTTCATTGATCACAATATTAAGCACATAAGGCTTTGCGATTATATAGTCCTACATTATTTGAAAAGACGCATATTAAACTTCTTAACCTAATAAATTAATATAAATCTGTCAAAATTTCGAGTTTCGCTAGATTTCCTAAATTGATCACAAAAAAAAATGGCCTATTTATGTAAATAAGTTTCCGTGTAAATCGGCTTTATTATTATTTGTCTAGTTATAAGTAAATTGTGATAAAACGTGAAAAGGATATTTATTATGTATATAATTTCTTAGTATCGCGCTATGAGTTGCACAAAATACTACTAAAAGAACTATTAAATTCACATGTTTTCGTTTTTCTTCTAATATGCTATAAATTCTGCGTCAAAGGAAGAAAAATGCATAGCATTGCGATAGTACAGTACAATGTAACTATATTAAATTTATTGTTAACACTAACTTGCACAATGTTCGGAATTTTTCAACACAGACTGTACAAGCAACTTTTTATAAGTATTTCAGGCTGTTTTGACTACACATATTAATAAGAACTTCTAATCACCAATCTGTTCGCTACCGACAAAGCAGCGGACCGTGGCAATAATTTATTAATATCCATAGATATTTATTTAATTGGTCACAGTTAAATTACGATGCACTATAGTATAGTCGCCTTTCGAAAAGGCCCGGCTTGACAGCTGTCAACTTAGTACAAAATGTTTTCCGAAGCATGTTCAAGGTTAGGTTAGGTATATTTTGTATTGCAATGACAGGTGTCAAATCGCTAATGGAATTATTATGATATAAATACCATGATCAGATTCCCGATATGTTTATCATTTAATTTGCCTTCATGACATTCCAAAATCCAATTCAATTTGCAATTAATTTCATGTAAGTTTAACACTTAAAACGCCGGCGACGCCTAAAGTAGTCATGAGCAGTCGTGCCTGCCTACAACGCCACTGACACTTATAGTTGTCACAGGTACAGTTTAAGAGACATTATTTAGTTTGGATTCAATTACGTTTAGCATAACTTTTAATACGTATTTGGCGTGTGAGAGTAACGCATTTGTATTTGACGTAAGGCGTTGAAAAGGTTGCAAATTTCACAATCCTACGAGGTGTTCTACTATTGTATTGTAAGTACGATTCTAATTATGTTTTGTTTTTGTGTATTCATTCGTTTTAGTTCCTCTAGTTTGGAGCGTTGGAGTTAGTAGTCCATTATTATATTATAATATAATGTATAGTATTTCTAAATGTACGGAATTTACAGTTAGAATGAGATGTTACTCGTGGCGCCGAGCGATGAGGTGCGTATATTGAAGCAACAGATGCAATGAACAGGGCTGGGATTCTACACGGTAATAACGATATCGTCTTTGACGCGTTTCCGTATTGTCAACGCTTTGATAACTCTTATATCATTTACAATAATGGCGACCAAGTCAAACGATTCTAAAACACGTCAAACGCGATATCGATATAACGCAGTAGAATAGAGGCCCTGTATGTACCCTGTATAATAAAATGATGAAATCGTGTAGTTAAAGTTAAGTAATAAAAAATAACCCAATTGAGTTACTGTCTTTAATTTACAATTATTAATAAAACGACCAGTATGTTTAATCACATTTAATCACTAACACTGTAGGTAGGTATATGAATCAAGTAACATATAATTTTAGCTTACGATTATTTTCGCCTACAAACGTGAAAAATTAAATAATTTAGATCATTAATAGTAATTATTATTCAAAGTATCACAAATATCGGATAGATAACACTGCTTTGAAAGCGCGAAGCATCTCTACCATAGCGCCCTCGGCGGGGCGGACTCGGACGAACATCGACGTCGCGGGACTTAAATCTACGGCGCCCTCTGCACTGGTGCCGGCGGAGTCGCGCCGGCACCGGAGATCAGGGCGGATCCTGGGTCATGACCCACTTCCTTGAGCACATCCTTGATTATTACCTTTTTGATCTGTGCCATAAATAGGCCGGGTTATTCGTATCGGGTACGTGTGAACCGAACTCTGGACCCGCCCTCGCCGGGGATGCCGCAGATACAAGGGCGAACCGCTAATAAAAGTTACAGGAGGGATAGGTAGATACTGCTCGGCCAGTCTGAGCGAAGCCGGCGGGAGTATAGGGGCCCGCGGGCGGCACGTTCGCTCGCATCAGTCTTACGCTACACTTCACTTCCACTTAGTTTAGGTAGTTCAGTTATTGCCGACTCATTCAGATGAGGTACTCCCGGTGTTAGTCGGGCGGCGCGATCGTTCGTTACGAGCG